>CAJVPQ010002300.1:0-14311 GCA_910591825.1 Funneliformis caledonium
GATATGTCCAAGATATCAATTATATCAAATATGTCCAGTATATCAAATATATCAAATATATCAAATATGTCCGATATATCTAACATTTAGATCTGCAATATACTGCGTCACGTTCATCAATCCAATCCTGTTACAATATCTGACTATTATAGCAATAGTTTAATAACTATTATTACATTGACGGTAAAAAAATATAGCATTATATTATTTTGCAATTAATTCTTTAGATATGTTTTAGGTATTTTTTTAGAATAAAGTTTATTTTGATTCAAAATCAAAATAAACAAACTGAACACACATTTATTAGGTTTAATTCATGTAAATAAAGTTTAAATAAAATATTATATAACCATAATATTATTAAGTCACATGATATTAAAAGTATAAAATCACACCTAAAAAATGGTGTTTGAAGACTTTTGATAGCTCTATATATTATATAATCATTATAAATAATCATATATAATAAAAATAGATTCTTTATGATTTTTTTTTATTTTATTAATTTTAGATGAATGGTATTAATTATCTTTAAGTATTTAGAATAAAAGTTATTGATAATATTTCACAATTCATTTATCATTTTTTATGAATAAATATTTTATAATTTCACTTACTGAATTTTTTTAATAAATAATAAATAATATTAATTAAAAATTCTAATAAACCTAAATTTAAAATTTATTTATTTATTTATATTATGTATTTGATAATTATCATATATTCATTACTATTCTAAATAGCTCTTTTTTCTTTTCTTATTTTTTGAACTAATTGATATGATTTATAAAAAGATGTTAGTTAGTTTATTAATTAATCAACAAAGGCTAATAATTCAAAACTAAAGCTTTTTATTTAAAGTTAACTACAATATTTTTTAGTATTTTTCTCACTATTGAAAATTCATCATAGTTTAAATTATCTTTTGTGTTAATGATTTTAAAACTGCTTTCATTTTAGCCTAAATATGAAAGCAGAAAAAAATCAGCTAAAATTTTAAAATATTTAAACATAAATTTAAAATATATTCTGACGTCTTTTATATTATCTCTTCTAATACTAAATTATCATCAATTTCAGAATTTTTTTATGATGATTCCAGTTCATTATTGATACAATAAACTTGCTTTTTCTTTTTTAATTTTAAAGACAATTTAACAATTTTTTTCATTTTATAGGAGGATTATTATATAATTATTTTAATAATTTAGGCAGCTGTATTCTTTTAAGTTATTTAAGTCTTAAATATTAAAAAAAAAATTAATTATTATAAATATTAGGATATTAGTATACAAATTTTAAGAACCTAGACAATTCAAATGAAAAGTAGTCATCTGGAATCTCTAGTGAGATCTTTGATAGTAAGTAATTGATTATATAATTTTTAATCAGTATGTACTAATTAAGCCTATAATAGTTGCATATGTTTTGTGAGATTATGATGATGCTGTATTTAACCAAGCATCAAATGCAAATAAATAAGAAAATAGGAATTTAATTGTGTCAATTTGCATCTAATGAAGAAATAGTTCCTGTAAATACTTCTGATTAGACAAGAGCTAGGTATAAAGAATCTCTAAGAAAAATATAGTGGAGTTTGCTTTTCTCCTGTTCTTTCAGGAGCCATATAAAATCAAGGAGAAAAATAAATACGAAGACAATGCTGGTGGTGGTGAAGGAAATAAAGACGAAGATAATATGAATGATAGTGAAGGGGATGAATAAATGCTAGCGATAGTGAAGGGGATGAAGGTAGAAAAAGTAGGAGTTTAGTTTCTGGAGAATAAAATAGCGATTAAGGGGGATAGTGAGTAAACAATCAGGATTTTTTTTTGAGACGTCTGATTATATTGAAGCCATTAGGACAATTCCTTTTAATATGTTCTGGCTATTTGCATAAATAACATATCAAATTATTTTGACGCATTATTAGATTTTTTTTTTTATTTTTCTAATCCTTAATTACATCTGCCATGGTGAAGGTAATCACTTCTTCATTTGACGATATATTTATATTTTATATTCAAAATTTTCTTGAAACGAAATAAAAAAGAAATCATCATTTACAATAGATATTATTTAAAAATAAATAAAACACGTGAGACAGCCATGATATAAACATTTTCCGAATATATTGGAGCGTTTATCGTAGCAAAGAATTGGAAATTTTATGAAATAAACTTTTTAAGTAAATTCTTTGATACTTGTTGACTCTGCTGTATAAACCTTACGAAACAATTCCATCTGATAATGAGGAGCCAAAAGGTGCTTCATTAACTTTAGATTTCATTCTAGATAATCCCTTAGGAGTGGATCCTATCGCGATGATGAGAACCTAATGGATCGATTGTGAGTGAGATTGGTTTTATGAAGATTTGTCAAAATGATTATATCATATGGGACCTTTGCAATAGAAAGGAAAAAATCAATTTTACTTTTATATGTCAAATAGAGATATGTTTGTTCACTTTCTACTACAAAGGTCTCATATGGGAGTGTTTCTAGGAAAATCAGGTTCCGAGAAATTTTTGACTAAAATTAAGAGCTTAATACATTTTAATCTAATAACATCAAAAACTAAAATGCAATAAAAATCTCAATTTTGCTAAAAAATTCCCGGAACCTGATTTTCCTAGCAATCAACCCATATATTTCAGACATCGTATAATTAGTCGATTTAATTTCATAATGTGATTTTTAAACAATTACATAGGTATTTAACATTGAGGAATAATTATTTCCAATATTTACTAATAAAGCAAATGAAGACTTTATTTTAATATTTACGAAACTTTATTATCAATTATTATATTTACCGCTTTTTGAAAAGCATGTGAAATCAAGCTGATTTTAATTTGATCGGGTGAGCATATTAATCATATGAATTTATTAGATAATGTTGCTATAGTATACGAAAGAGACTTGTCAAATTCTTAGGTTTAAGTGCTAAATACAGCATATCGAGAGAAAAACCTTTTCTTTGGTACTTATAATTTACCTCTGAATATTTCTTTAACCAATTATAAATAAACATGAATGGAGGTTTGATTGGATCACATTTGGTATTTATTTATTTATTTATTTATTTTATTTGAGTAATTTTTCCGATTGTCCACCTTTTTGTTGAGTATTAAATTATTCTTTTAAAGATCTTGAATAAGCTACTGGTATGTTAATTATCATTCGGGTTTCTTCTTACGCAGTTATATACGTTCCTGGATTGGTTAATTCAGATTTCATTATTTGGAACTGATTGTCAAAAACATTTTAGCCAATCGATCTTTATTTGGGAAGTTCAGGCTCTGAGAATTTTTTGAAGACATTATTTTTTGATCTAAATAACATCAAAAAAACTAAATTTAAAAAATTTTTCCAGAGCCTGATTTTCCTGAGAATTATTTCACTTTTTTTAAACTAATGAGTATCGCGTCATCAATAAAATGATTATAGTATTCAATTACCCATCTGAAACTAAATGTCACGTGATTTATATTACGTATACATGATGTTATGCCGATCATCTTATAACGTGATATCGCATGCCCCCATATAATATACTTGAGTATGGCTTTGTAAGTGTGTAGATTAAATAAAAAAAAAAAAAATGACTTCTCAAATATATTACAAGTTCAAAAGTGCCAAAGATTATGACAATATTACTTTCGACGGTCTCGGGATCTCTGTTTTCGATGCAAAAAAGGAAATTTTAACTGCAAAAAAATTGAAAGGAAATGACTTTGATATTGTGGTTACCCATGCTGAATCTGGAGAAGGTATTTGTTTGTATTTTTATTGCAGCGAAGGAAATTCTTATTTTCAAGTCCAATCGCCTTGTATATCTAAAAATAATATATTATATAAATTCTTGCCCTTATAGATTACCAAGAAGACACTGCAATAATACCTAGAAATACACCTATAGTGGTTCGGCGAGTACCCACTAAGCCTGGGAAAGGGACTGCGCACCGTTATTTAGAGGGAGTGCCAGCAGTCTCACGCAATGCAGCGGCCGGAAATCGAATTAATTATGGAAATACTAATGGGTAAATTTCATTTGTAAATTAATTATATATCAATAAAATATTGATTATCTAAATGGGATGTATTTTAGATCAATGTCAAAGACTTTCGACTCGTCCAAGCAACAACAACAAATGCAGGTTTCACGACCTTCCCCTATTCCGACCATAACTCTCAGCTCTGGTGAAGAACAAACGGAAGAAGATAAAATTGCAGCTATGTTTGCACAATCATCAGAATTTTGGGAAAAAACACAGGAACAGATGGCTTCGTGAGTATTACAAAGCATAATATTATTACTGATAATAAATAAATAAATATATATTTTAAAAATTAATTTTCATCTTTCTTTTTTCTTTCTTTCCTTCTTTTTTTGAAAAGAAAACCGGCACTTCGAAGGCCAAATCAACCTCGTCCTCAAGTGAAGCAACAAATTCAAAAGGCTCTTCCACCAAATTATGTCTGTTATAGATGCGGGCAAAAAGGTATATCTCATCAAATTTTTATTATATTCGATGGCTATCATTTGGTTTTTTGTCCGGCAAGATTCTAAATTGTTGAATTGTTATCTACATTAACTGAATTTATAGGACATTGGATCCAAGCATGTCCGACAAATGGTGATAGATCGTTCGATCACATGAAAGTTAGAAAGACGACGGGAATACCTAGGAGTTTCTTGCAAAAAGTTGAACAAGTGCCTCCCGGAGGTAAAGGAGTACTTGTCACACAGGATGGGAATTTGGTTATTGCGCAAGCAAATGAGTAAGTTTTCGGAATTTTATTTTATTTTTTTTTCCTCAAGAGAAAAACCACATTTATACTCAAATTATTATCCTTCCTTTCTTTTAATAAAGGGCTGCTTGGCAAAAAATTTCATGCTCGTCAAAAATCATATGTGACTACTAATGAAGTACTTGAAGAAACGCTTCCGGTGCCTCCCGAACTCCAATGCATGATATGTGCCCGACTTCTTAGAGAAGCGGTTATAACGCCGTGTTGTCAGGCCTCATTTTGTGATGAATGTACGTATCGTTATTGTTGTTTGCAGAGACAACAAATTTTAGATTTTTGTTATGAATTTTATAGATTAATTAGTCAGGTTAGGCTAGATATATTGTTACAATTTATTTATTTTAAGATTTTGCCTCTTGTGTTATTTTTATGGTTTTGCTCGCAATCTGTTTGTTGCACAATAAATATAATCCCTTCGTTATTTTCTCGAGGTTTAAAAACAAAATTAATCTCGAGTTCTAGTCTAGTGAACTTGTGTGCAAATTTTTTTTTTTTTTTTTAAAATTTTCTTCCTGTGGAGTATGGATATTACAAATATTCCTCTAGATAGAAAATATATGGAATTGGAATTGATGATCCAAGACAAATTGGTGGTCTTAAGGATGGCAATAAGAAAATTGATTCCTACATCATTTATTGAGTGATTTTGATTTACCAAAAATTTGGTATTACTAAAAGTTCATGACAAATGAGGGAAATATTGCGAATCAAATAGATTCAAGTGTGTGGAGACAATTCTACCTTTTTGTTTTTCTTTTTCTTTTTTTGTTTACTATTCTTTTTATTCTTATTTTATTCCCTCTTTCTTTTTTTTTTTTCCAAAAAAAAAAAAAAAAACTAAAAGAACAAAAAAAAAAAAAACTAACACATATTACAGCTTTTCTAGTCAAATTTCTCCTCCCTAAATTATTCAGTCAGTTATCGTTACTAACATGATTGCTTATTTCTTTCTTTTTCTCTTCTTATTATTATAAAACATAAAAAAAAAAAAAAAAAAAAAAAAAAAAATATTTGTTGGTTGATGGTATAAACTTGGGTTGATGAAATAATTTACACAGGTATTCGAAACGCATTAATCAGTACCGAACAAGAAGATCAGCAGTTCAAGTGTCCAAATTGTCAAACTCAATTATCACCTGATGGCTTATTACCTGACAAAGCAACTAGAGAAGCCGTGAACAATCATTTAAGAGATTGGGCAAGACGTAGAAATGAACAGATTGTACCTGAGGGTAATAGTGAAGAGGAAGTTGTTAATAACAATGATATTGATATGGATAATGTGGTTGTTGACGAGGATACGATAGAAGCTTCAACATCGTCTGATACTTTAGTAATGGAAAAGGATCAACAACCAATAACAACGGATCTCATAGATCATGAACAACCTCCAAAAGTGAAGACTGAGCCGGTACCTTTTTTTTTTTTTCATTACTCTATTACATCATCGTTTGTAATTTTTTCTTTTTTAAAAAATTTTATGTTGATTTTCCATTCATAGGTTGTTGCTAAAGTCGAATTGCCCAAAAAACCAATTCATGAACTTCCGCAAATACCTCCACCGCAACAATCAACTCTCTCACAGCAATCTCAGTTACCACAAGTGCCATCTCAACAATCTCAACAATCATCACAGTTTCAACAATCACAACAGCAATTACAACGTCAGCAGCATCAATTTTCGAATGCCAACGGAAAAACGTTTCCACAGCAAAATCCTTCGGCCGCCCAACAAGCAACGTACGGACAATTTGGATATTACAATGATTACGGATTTGGTTATGATCAAGGATACTGGTATGATGATGGTAAGTTCATCAAAATGATTTACACAATTAACATTATTTTTTTTTTAAAAAAATGAGATTTTAACACGTCTTATTCACATTTATCTTCACAGCCGGATATCCTCAGATGAGTATGAATATGATGAATGCGCCGGGAGGTTATTACGATCCATCATATTTTGAATCCGGATTTTACCCTGCAGATCATTTCCCGGCACCACAACAATTCATGCCACCCTTTAGACCACCAGTTTATGATGATTTTTGGGATAATAGGCCAATGATTCCACCACAAGGTAATTTCACCCCATTTGGGAATAACGTGGGAGGTGGTATGGGCGGTACTGCTATACAACCTTTCAGAGGTGGAGGTTTTCGTGGCGGATTTGCGCAACGTGGGGGTAATTTTCAAAACCGTGGCCGAGGAGGTGGAGGTGGAGGCCGTGGAAGAAGTACAAGTTATTTCTACGAGCAGCGACCATTTAATAGCGGACACGGAAGTAGTAGTAATGATTTTAGAAGAGAATCAAGCATGAGCCCTTCGGTGGGTAGGAGAGAAGCGTGAGTATAAGTTGATTATACAACCTTGAAAATCATCAAAAAGTAAAAATTAATATTCCTTGTATCGAATTCTTTTAGGTCCGAAAGGCCAGAATACCGGGAAGGCGAACAAAAGTATGAAGAAGTGGACGATTTTGGACGTGATTTGGCACGTCGAAAATCGTTAACGTCACCAGATAAGGATAGTCGTGAAAAGCTAACTCCTCCTCTTTTACCTGATCGTGATAGACGCGATAGGGACATTATTGCAGATGAAGATTTGGATAGTAGAAGACGAGAAAAGGCAAGAAGTCATAGCAGAAGTAGAAGCAAAGAGAGACGAAGCAGCAGTAGGTCGCGTCATCGTACCCGAAAACCTCGCGATGAATTACATCGTAGCCGATCACCATCGAAGCATGATCATCGTATACTGTTCGATGATCGAAGAAAGAATTCGACATCGTCTAGACGTAGTCGTGACGGATTTATGGAAAGAAAAGAGGATCGAAGATATGGTGATGAACGACGCGTTTCGGATGATCGACGATACTATGATGATCGACGATATTCCATACCCGATAGGAGAGATGAAAGGCGTGAATCAATTTCGGACAGGAGAAGCGATAGAGATAGAGACAATAGACGTGATGACCGTCGTGATTCATACAATAGTTCACGTTATGAAAGTAGACGTGAATCAATTGGTGACCGAAAAGACAGACGTATTTCGATAGATGAAAGAAAAGACGAAATACGTAATCAAGGTTTATCTAACGAACGTTATGATGATCAGGAAAAAGCTCGAACCCCTTCGCCCAATAATATGATGAATTATGAAAACGATAATGAAAATGGCGAAAACTTGTATCAAAGTCCACGTGATGACTTTGACGTGGAAATGCATGAGAAAAATGATCAATCAGAACCGACGATAGTACAACAAAACTATGAAGATAATGAAAGACAATCCCGATCGGACTCACCAAAACCCATAATAGATACTGAAGAATTTCAGGTACCCGATGATGATGATGAAGTTGATAATGTTATTGATGTTTCAACTAACGATGAAGATACGTTATTGGTAGATGATGATGATGATCTAGAGGTTTCTTCAACAAAGGATGATAGGCCTACTACACCTCCTTCACCTGACAAATTTCTAGATAAACGTCGACATTCTTCATCCCACAAACATCGAAGTAATAAATATCACAGATCATCACATCATCGACACGAGTCATTAGATAAAGAAGACAATGATAGAAATTCAACCTCCAAATCTCGTCATAATCCTTACCCCAAAGATGATTATCATCGAAGTGGAAATCGAAAACATAAAAAACATCATTCTTCACGTCATCATAGTAATCGTCATCGTAATAGTAGATCTAAAGATGGTGAAACAATTAGGCGGAGACATTATAGCAGAGATAGGGATGAACGGAGATGAAGTTGATTTAGTATTATTATTATTATTACATTTCTTTTTTTTTTTTTTTTTTACAAAAGATCCAAAGATGGATAGGCAACAAAAAAAGTTATTATAATGAAGAGAGAACGTTGGTAAGAACATACAAACTTGTATTTATGTATATAATATTATTTTATCATTTTAAAGATATATTATATACATGTATATATATTTTTAGTTTTAATTGGGACAATCTAATCTTTTTTTTTTTTAAAAAAAAAAAAAAATTTAAATTAGATTGATAATTTACTGCACAATTGTTATCGAATGGTTTTTTTTTTTCTTCTTATCGACAAGTAATTTTTACCGAATGATAATAAAATTTAACTAATATATGAATAAAAAGATAATCTTATCTTTAATAAAATTTTCCGAATAAACTATGCATATTTTTTATGATGATTATCAAATTTGATATTTTCGGTTACGATATATATTATCTTTATAAAGGGTTGATAGTGCATGATATGCAATTAATCATGCATTAACAATCTGATAAGAAATCTGTCAGATAATAAAAAAATTACTGTCTAGATTAACATAATAAATAAACAAACAATCATATAAACAATAAGGTCAGATAATGCATAAAGATATAATCGATTCAATGTATTACTTTATTTTGTGTAATTAAATAATTTTTTACTTAAATAAAAAAAAAAAAATTAGACTACAAATAATCGCGCAAGAAAAGTAATCTAGTAATTCGGAAATAGTAATAAAGAATTCATCCAGCATTTTAAGCTACATTATTTACAACATGATTTATAGAATTTGCAACGTATTCCACATTTGATGTGGATAATCCAGCCATCGAAATACGTCCATTATCTGTAAGATAAATATGAAATTTCTCTTTAAGAACCGCGACCTGTGGAGCTATTTAATTAAAATATCGTAAAATGAACGATAAAGATCAAATGAGAAAAAAAAAAATTAAGTTATTGTACAAATGACATTCAATACATTATTTACCTTTAAGTCCAGTAAAAGAAAACATTCCAATTTGGTTTGTAATATGATCCCAATTTCCCGGGGTATTAGATTTGATAAGACAATCACGTAAAGCATCACGCATATTTTTAATACGAGAACTCATTTCTCGGAGATTTTCAACCCTAATTTTAAATTTTGTTATCGATCAATAAAGGTCATGAAAAATTTAATTATTGCAGTACTTAAAATGGCTTACCATTCAGCATAAAGTTCGGGGTTATTTAATACCCTATCAACTATACGAGCGCCATGTGCTGGGGGGTTGGAGATTTCAGAACGTTGCAATTTGGCGAGTTGACTACTTACGCGAGCGGCAGCGTCAGAATTTTTTAACACGAAAGTTAAGCAACCAGCACGTTGTCCTACAAAAATTAAAAATCAATTAATGGTAAAAGAGAGAAATTTTCATTAAGATTAAATAAAAAAGAATATACAAACCATATAAACCAAAGTTTTTCGCATAAGATTGACAGATAAGCAATTCGAAACCGCGTTCAACAAAGTATCGCACAGCCCAAGCATCACGATCTAAATCTCCACTAGCAAATCCTTGATATGCACAATCAAAAAATGGGAAAAGTTTCTTTGACTATATTAAAGTAATAATAATTTCGTGTTAATGTCAAAAGAAAAAAAAATGTATGAAATTTTTTGAAAGATGATAATAATAGCTCACCTCGATAACATCAGCAATTGCTTTCCATTGATCTTGTGTAGGGTCAACGCCGGTTGGATTATGAGCACAAGCATGTAATAGAACAATTGATCTTTCAGGCGCAGCCTATAATATTTGAATACTATTAATATTTCTATCGAAAAAGATACTAATTAAAGAAAAATAAATAAATAATCAATTATTATTACCTTAAGGTCTGATAGAAACCCATCAATATCCAAACCATTATCTTTTGGGTTAAAATAAGCGTAATTTCTTGTCTCCAAACCGACATTATTAAAGATTGGCTTGTGATTTGCTAAAGATTTAAGGCTTAATTGATTAATAATATTTCCTTGTAAGATACCATTTGTAATTAAAAAAATATATAATATAATAACTTACCCCAAGTTGGATTAGACAAGTAAATAGGAACTTCTTTAGAATAAAATCTTGACAAAAAGAGAGCACCAAGATGATTAGCTCCCGTACCAGATATCGTCTGAGCAGCTGTAACCTATTAAAACGTTGTACACTTAATTAATAAATTCGAAATTAGATAAACTTTTATTGATAAAAATGTTCTTACTCTATTTTCTTTGATAGCGGGACTATCTGCGCCAAGTATTAATCTAATTGATGCTTCTCTGAAAGTTGCAAGACCCAATATAGGGAGATATTCATGATCTCGTGAAGGATCATTTACCAAGGCTTGTTCAACCTTTTAATAAGTAATAATTTGGATGCGTTTTTTATTTTTATATGTTAGAAGTTACAAGTGACGCTTTGGAGTGAAATTTTATTTATCGATAATATCAAAATTTTATACACCACCTTTTTAACAACAGGTAACACCCAGGGTTTTCCTGCATCGTCACGATACGCTCCTACACCCAAGTTAACTTTTTGAGCAAAAGTATCTGCCTTATACTTGGCAGTAAGGTTGAAAATAACGTCTGGAGGAGCAAGGGGAACTTCATGAAAAAGTGAATTCGTTGCTATTTTTTTTAAAAAAAAGAAAAAAAAAATTATGATTTATTTTAATATAATGAACATATTATATATAATGATATAATTACAAGCCATAGTAGATAAGTGTTTTTCGATTTGATCAAGACGCTTTATAGACATTCTGATGAAATTATTCGAGGTTTTATAAAAAAAAAATGAAAGATTATCAGAAATTATCAAAAATATTGATAATAATGATCGTCTCTTTCTTGACTATGATCTTATCCGTTATCTAATTATTTATTTATTGCTCTGATCTATGTGGGGTATTTCTTCAATTGGATAAAGTAATTCTCCTTATTTTGGTTTTTTTTTTAAAATTCTGTGTAATCTGTTGATTAACAACAAAACAATGTGCGTTGGTTTTATATAATAAATCAACTAGAATAATTTTTCTAAATATAATTAATTAATTCATGTAATAAATATATAAAAAAGTTGTATAAAATAGAGATTTCCGATACGAATTATTGAATGAGTGATCATATCAAAGATCTTTTTTTAGGAGCAAACTTGTTGAAAAAATGTGCGAAAGTTGTAATCTCATCATTGCTTTTCACATGCCTCATGTAAATTGTAAATTACATGAACTACGACGTGAATGTTTTGTAAAATAGATTGTGATTGTTAAAGCAGATGGTATTTTTTTAATAAAATACAAAGGCATAATAAAGTCGGCTCTATGTAAACTTTTTTCTTTGATCCACTTGTTTCTTTGATGACTAAGCAAGTGCTGAAGTTGTGCGCTGAAGATCAAAAATTATGTAGAATAAAAGAAGACGAAAAACTCCGAAACATAAAAGCTTTCATGGGACATTGGGACAGAAACGTGAGGTCATTAATCGACATTAGAATCACATGAAAATTCAGTATCGTTTATTAATAAATGATAGATCAATTTGAATTTAATAATTAATAATTGTCAATAATAAATATAATAAATTCATAATAACAACCCCCCCATTTTATAATACACTAACTTAAGTACTGAAAAGTACACTATATTATTCGTTCGACAAAAATTAAAGACACTATTATACGTACCCATTTTATTGAAAATTTCAATATACAGAATATACTTACATTATACCCTAACAATAACCGAATAATTTATAAGAAAAACAAAGAATACATATACATCTATTTTTAAAAATTAAAATTTATTTTATATAAAAACCTGTTATATCCTGCTTGACCTGTTCGAATTGAATTAATGAGATATTTGAAAACATCCTGCGTTTGAAAAATAAAAATAAGTTACTAATTATACAAACTATATAATTGATTACAATATAATTAATTATTCAAATAAATATTCTTTCTCTTTTACTTGTTTTTTTTTTTAAAAAAAAAAGCAAAAAAAAAACAAAAAAAGTATCTAACTTACCGATATTAAATAAGGAAAATCTCTCCAAAAGTCCCTAAATCATTATTTTAAGGTAGTTAGTCGATTTAATTAAACAAATAATAAAACTTTAGAGTAAAAAACTCACAAATGCGGTAATAAATCCCAACCATGTGCCTTATAAACATGGTAATTATAAGCAGCTCCAAAACCAAAATAGCACAAGGCAATAATGATTAAGCTGATAAATTAGAAACTGTTAATCTTCTTTTTCCAATTTAAAAAGAACCATCAAGAATTCACTTACAAGATTATAAACTTAGTAAACCAGCTCATTCCTTTATCTTCAAGAATTTTTTGTCTAAAATTGAATGTAAACTTTATTTTTTTTTTAGAAAAAAAACCAACTTTATGTGTTATTTTATTATCATAACTTACCCGCAAGCAGCAGGAGTTTCCCATCTTATAATTAATGTATTCTCCTCGTTATTATATTCTACTGTTGTAATATTGTCTTTCTGAAATTATTGAATTTGATTTGAAAATGCATTCAATGATTTCAATTATAATTAGTATTATTATTAATATTATTTATTATAATTATTACTCACTTCAGTATTACAAATAAATGTAAAATTTGCTTGTTGTTTTTGTTCAGCATAAGAACCTCCATTCAATGTAATTAAGAGAGGACCTAACAAAGAATGAATTTAAATAAATGTCATAATAAGCTTTTTAAAATTACATATCGATTTACCAGATGTATCATCTTTATTCGAAGCAGGTTCTAAAGCTATTACAGGTTTAAATATTCCTTCATCATTTAAATCTCCGGCAATTGGTCGAATCGTTATGACTCGTGGAGATTTGTCTTCTTTGGATAATTTGTTAGTTATGATTTGACAAACATATGTACCATCTGGACAAGTTTCATTTTTTTTATCAATGGGTAAAGGTTCACAAAGATTTATTAAAGAACTAGTGATCGTAATAGTCGGAGGCGTTTGTTCCTCTTTTGTAATGTTCTGTAACCTATATTGAATAGGAAACAATTTAATAACAGATATTTCTAATAAACTGAAGATTTAATTAAAAAGAAAGTGCAAGAGAACTTGATTTAACTCTTACAGCACAATGAAAACAACGTAAAACTTAACTTGAGATTTGAAAGGTCAAATTTTATACCATCGACCTCTACATCGGAACAGTTAAACGCGTCAATAGCAAGAGATGTTTGTCCTAATGTGAATATCGCGACTAAATAATATAAGAAAAAACTTGTAAATTTCCACATTTCTTTTGTTACGTTTGGTATAAAGGTGTTTAGATCAGAAAATATGATTTTTCAACTCACATCACGACATCACGTTATATTGCAATGATCTACGTCATGAATAGGAATGGGAAATTAACGGTTAATTAAGATTTGGTCAATTAACCGGTTAGTTTTGATTGGTCAACTAAAAATATCCTTTGGTTAATTATCTTTTGGTTAATCCTTTGGTTATTAACGGTTAATTAACCAGGTTAATTAACGCCCATCCCTAGTCATGGAAAGCATCATGATAGGCTCTATTCATTATCTTGTACGGTGATGAATATCTTTATTGTTGTACACTCACCTAGCAAAAATGACCGACCAACAATAATTTTGCGATTAAATACCTCATTTTTAAATAAGTATATTT
>CAJVPQ010002301.1:0-14311 GCA_910591825.1 Funneliformis caledonium
AATCAGCTTTAAATAAAATATTAATTGACCGTTTATTGTTAATGCAAAAAAATTATAAGTTTTATATTGAGTGAAAAGTGTGCAAATACTTTTGTCCACCCTCTATACAAGTGAATTGATCAAGTATATTTAGTAACTAATAGTTACTTTTTTATAAGAATTTAGTTACTTTTATATATTTTAATTCGTGATTCGCCGATTAGTAATATAAAATCCTCAGTATAATGTAGGCAAAATTTTGCCAATCACTAATTAATTACGAAAATTAGCCACTAAGTAACACAATTTTATATGCAATTTTCAGCCACCTCCTTTTCGTAAATACATCACTATAACTACACACTTTAATCAAAATAACTTTTCAATAATTTTGTTTTTCAATTTCAAATGATTTATTAGTGAACAATATCAGATTATTGCCTCTAATATATATAGACCTCTTTCATAATTTCAACCTATACAATTCTAATATTTGTTCAAATTTTGGGGTTATAGTTTATAAACTTGTTTTAATAATAAAAAAAAGATAAAAAAGCCATATTTTGTTTATTTTTGACGAATTTTTATTGAAATTGCTGAAAGTTAAACACAAATTTCATATTATCAAAAAAGAAATAATTTCTATATTTTTCAATATAGCAAAACTATCAGTTATCTGAAAGAATCAGTTTTAAAATGTAAAATTTATTATAATCTTTTATTCGCAATTTATTTATCAAAGCATTTATTTTTCTAAAAATTATTCTGCATATTCTTTTTTGATAAACTTAAATATCTAGTAATCTAATTTTTTATTATTTTTAGAGAAGGTATCACTTCAGTTATAATTTCGCCATTTTCTGCTATTTCTTTCAACCCATTTAGCATATCCTTTGCAGTGTATCGATCACTAGGATTATATTATCTAACTATAAAAAAGTGATTTAACGCTGTTACTACTTCTTTTACTAGTTTTTTTCCACTGTCTTTTTTACTATATTTCTGATTACATTTAAGTACCTATCTGAGTTGTAGGTAAAATATTTGACTCCTATTATATTTTGGAAGTTTTTGAGCATTTAATCAATAATAATCAATTATTTTATATAATAAAACCAATTTTACTTACTTATCTATATCTGTTTTTGAGAAATCTTCTCTTGATTCTTCACAAATTTGTGATTCTTTTCCTATTTCTTACTTCAATAAATTTACCAATTCATCTCGTCTCATACCAATATCAAATTAAATATTTCTTCTGTTCAATTCATTTTTTAATTTATCAACTGACCACCTTTTTAAATCCCAATGATTAGTATTTGATACTACCAAATGAAAATTGATCAAATGAAATCATACAATAAGTATGATTTATTAAATTGAAATGCTATTAATGCCATTGAAAAAATAAGCTTACTTGAAGCTCGATATATTAGTATTGTCCATTTTAAAGAAGCCTTGGAATATTCACCTACTATTGGTCTAGGCTATACAAGTTCTGTTTTAGTAAACTTACTCACAGAAAAAGTTATCATTTTTCCAAAATTAAAAGATCGCGTGCACAAATATATCTAGCTAAGGGACCCTCTGTTAGCCAAGATCATTTAAACTAATTAGAAATTCCTGATATAGTTTTAATATTACTTTGACTTCTTTGATCACAATTAGGTTTCAAGTAAGTTATTGCTATATCGCTTAAACCATCTAATACCTTTTTAATATCTTCACCAGTAATTAAATCAAACCCTAATCAAACATATCTCTTAATAGCATGTGAGATCTTAGGTTGATTAAATTAAAAAGGTTGAGAATTGCTTGAATAAATATGTTCGTCAAAAAAAGCAAAGTAAATATAATTATTACTTGTGCATGGTAACTATCAATTGAAGTTTTAGCTTCGCCTATCTCTAAAAAATACCACTTTTTACATTCAATATTATACCATTCTGCCTATTTTGAAACCAATGCTATTGTTTCTAAACAATAATAATGTGAAACATTATCACTCATTACGATAACCCATTTTAGCTTTAGATCAAGTAAGGTAAATACTGTATTAAAGGATGAAGCAGTAAACCACTCGTCTTGTCTATTATCATTTGATTAATGGTCAAATGCTTGAATTTCTAATTCGTTGCTATCTTGATTTTTAGAATATATCAAAACAGTATGCAGTACCCATCCACATTTTGCATAAAAGTCTTGTTTTGTTTCTCAAATTCATTTTGGTAATATTCGCATCTTATAGTCCACTATAATAAAAATACCATCGTTATTAAGTTGCAAAAGATTTGCATTGAATTGACTGTTCAAATACCCTTTTCTTGTTAGGTATGCAAAATAGTATTCTAGCATTTTCTGAAATTCTCTCAATGTTTCTTGTTATTCATCTTCAAGTAATGATCGCAATTCCTTAAATAAATTGAAGATTTCATTATATTCAACATACTTTGATATATAATCCTCATCACAATTACTTGCAAATAGTAGGCAATGATTAATTCAAAGGTTATGCGATACTTTTTCATCACATGTCACATGTAAGTGTTTTGGATAATCACATTTAAGAAATCATTTAGTTTTTTTAATACTTTTAAGTAAACATGTCTAATTTACAATTTTGTTATTAGTTTTGAATATTTTATAATTATAGAAACAAAAATTAGACAAAATAATACCTATAGTTCCTGATTTTCTATATTTTATATAATTAGATTCGCTAAATCCTTAAACATATCATATTCATATGTACTACAAGTATTACAAAGTCTACTTAAATCCTCTTGATATACAAATGGTCCATTTCTCAATCTTTCTAAAAATTCTGATCTCTTCATTCCTTCAGAATACAATTTGTGAAATTTTCCCAAAGAGCTTCTTTCTGATCACTAAGATATTTTCATAACAACCCTGTTTTAGCATCAACCTTGTAAGAATTTAAATTCACATTTTCCTTATTGCTTATGAATCATTCAAATTGATCTTCATGCTCTTGAGGCATAATTTTTATCGCATAGGTGGCTTAAATGTAGCTAGACATCTGTAGCCAAATATATGTCCATATATTTTTGCATTGTGAATTGTATATGCAAAAACCTACAAAAGATAATGAATTAACTTGCGAAAAATTTATTCAAAGGTAATTATAAAATAATTACATGAAGTCTGGTTTGTAATTCTTTATAAGAAAACTTATCTGCAATTATTGAAAATATTCTTTGTTTTTCATTAGTGTTATGTTTATTTAAACTCAAACTATGCTCAAAACTTTTCTAGAATACTTCTGTAGCATTGAACATATTACTTGGTATTGTTCGTAAAAAACCATTTTGATAAAGCATATTGATCATTGCTTTATCTGATTTAGGATCATATGATTATGTTTAAAATTCATATTATAATAATTGGTAAGAAAATTTATTAGTTGATAACACACTTGCATTATCTTTATTAGTTATATTTTATTAAACATGAAAAAACATGTATAAATGCAAAAATTAATAAAAATATAACATTATTTTTTATTTATAATAGAACAAAATTTAACATGTGCTGTTCATCACAGAATTTATATCACAATATACCACCATTATAGTTATTACTATCACTACCAGATTCATGAAATATTAACGTGAGATTTTTGCTATTGAAGGTAATAGATTTGTTTAAAAGCTTACCTCTGATTCTTTTTTATCAAATGGTGTTATATTGATAATGCTCTGAACGGTTCAGTTCAGTCTGAATTATAGGTCAATCCGAAACCGATCTGAAAATTTCAGTTCAGTTCAGTTCAGATTATAAATCTTAAAAATGCTAATCTGAAATCGAACTAAATCATAAACTGGTAAAAATCTAAACTGAACTGAAAATTTTGGATTAATCTGAAATTTTGGATCATTTGAAATGATCCTTTTATCGTTCTTTTAGAATGATAATTTAATCGTTCCAATCGAACGATTCTTTTATCGTTCGTTTGGAATGATAATTTAATCATTCCAATTGAACAATTCTTTTATCGTTTGTTTAGAATGATAACTTCAATCGTTCCAAATGAACGATTCTTTTATCATTCGTTTAGAATGATAATTTCATCGTTCCAATCGAACGATTTTCTTATCGTTCATTTAGAATGATAATTTCATCGTTTCAATTGAACGATTTTCTTATCATTTGTTTGGAATGATAACTTTAATTGTTCCAAATGAACAAATCTTTTATTATTCGTTTGGAACGATAATTTAATCGTTTCAATCGAACAATTTTCTTATCGTTCGTTTGAAATGATAACTTCAATCGTTTCAAATGAACAATTCTTTTATCGTTCGTTTGGAACGATAATTTCATCATTTCAAACGATCCGAAATTTCAGATTAAAATTTTTGCAATCTGAAACCAAACTGAAGTTGATCTGAACTGAAAATTTTCGGATTAATCTGAACCGTTCAGAGCTTTATATATTGATACATCTTGTAACACGTAATATCGCTCGCTATACTCTCATTTCTCTTTCTAAGAAAATATAACCATTTGGATATAACGAAGCTAATTGACTATGTAATTCAATTAATAGACAATTATTTTCTTTCCATTTCCGAAATAACAAATACCAATCAACTTGACTACATGTTTTTTTTTGTAAATGATATCTGAATATTTGTTTCATTTTTGAATAATTATATCATTTATTATGAAAACATATAAATTTTTTCAATTGTTCTAGTTTTTTTTTACGTTAAAATTATTTAAGCCAAATAAAGTCTTGCTTAACTATTCTTTTAACATGCTCATTTTTTTCCACACAATATTAGGATCTGATTCATAAAATTCTTCAGATAATTGGTTTTCTTTATAAATATAAATAGAACTTTCATTCTCATTGACAGTTTGAAAAAATAAAGCACGTTCTTTGGACTTGATATAGATAAAGGATAATGCAAATCTACCTCCAACTCCTTTGTTTGTTGACACGCTAATTGAATATATTATTATATTGATTTTTTGTATATTTATTGAAAAAGGTAAAAAGGATAAGTCTGATACAATTTCACTTAAAATGTTATTGTCGCTCTACTAGAATGTTCACAATGTAAACGCATACATGACAAGGATCAGCAGTAGTTTGGTCATGTATGTGCTAGTAATAGAATGTACATTATAAAATGCTTTCAGCAAAATAATGATAAGCGTGAGAAAGTTTTTGAATGCAACCTATTTATTGCAGAAAAAATTCAGAAAGAAAATAAAAATTCTCCACAATCATCTCATAAGGTAAAAGCCTCTAGTTTTCCTAAAGCCTTCATAAAATTCCCATCTTAGATCAAGTATAATGACCTCTTACAACGACAGAAACATATGAGAAGAAGTATGTAAAACAATTATTCAACAAAGGTGATTGTTATGTTAAATCGCTTTGAGAAACGAGAAAAATCTATATTCTTGAAAATTTGGCTATCCCTAATGATATAAATTTGCTAGTATTATTTACGCGTTACTCTTACTCAAATGCTGTTACTACAAGGCTTAATCTTAAGTCATATTGTGATATCAATGGTAATATAAATCTGCTTGATCATAAGAGAGTAGTATGCTAGATACAAAGCTTACATCGTATTACTAATAACTATAAATACAATAAAAAATGCAAATGTCTTCTAATCCAATATGACTTATGGCTTGATGAAACAGTGTCTATAATTGCTCAAGCACAAAGTCATTTGGCAAGACAATTGATAAAAAAATTATATAAATTAATCCAAAATGCAAAGCGCATTATTGTAATGAATAATGATTTAACTAACCTTAATATTGAATGGATTAGGACCCTTCATAAGGATAAAGTATTTTCAATTATCCATAATACTTATCAACTACAGAAAGGTAAGACTTTCCACTTAGTTTCTAATAAAGAAACTGTATTAGCTGAACTCTGGAATTGGGCTAAGAAATTGTTTTCACTACCTTTTGAGAATTAGAAAAGTGTTTCACTTATCTGCTATCTCAGAAAGGATATGCAAGAGATTGTTCATGCTCTTAAAACTGATTTTTCAGAATTATGGATTAAGGAATATTATGGTAAATTTAATTCAGTAGAAAAGACTTACAATTTCAGTAATGTTGAAGAAGCATGAAAAGCCATAGACCTAGTTGCTTATACTAGCACTCTAAAAATAGGAATATCTTACACTAATCCTAATTTTAAGCAAGCATTTTATCTCTTTAATAATTATATAAAAATAATGCCAGAATGAATCAGATATTATTTCGCATACAGTGCATTAAAGATTATATATGTCATATTGAGCAAAGTTCATCTAATATTACTATTATAGAAGAAGGATTATTTCGATGATTATTGAATGCTAAATGTGAATGTCTCCTTCAAGAACTTCAGAATAGAGGAATATTTCTGAATATCGACTCTATTATTCAGAATAAGAAAGTACTAATTATTCATTTATAGGTGGTATATATGTTAGAAAAATTTCGATCTCATCGTTTATTTAACTAGAGAATAGTTAATTTTCTCTAAATGTGGGTATAGTAATTTCTGTTATAGAACTCATTCCTAAACCTGAAAATACTATAATGTCATTATTCTAAACAGTAAAGACGAGTTCTTTTACCATTAAAGCTGAGGAGATAGCAGATGTATCTAATGCTACTATTGTTGATCGTGAGATTGCTGAATTATTGAAGAATAAACTAAAGAAGACTTTAGAAGAGATGCGCTTTTTAGACTAGTATCATATTGTGAATTGTTATGAGATTTTGCCTGAATCATTGACTGAAAGTTTCATCTCAAAGTATGAAAATTACAATCACATGAAATGGTTTAGAGCTTATAAGCAATTATGAGATACTAGTACTAACAATGAAATGGCTGTTAAGGCTATATTCTGTAAAGATTACAAAGAAGATAGGCTCACAACTGCAACTCAGGCTGAGAGGCATCAAATTTACCTAGAATTATTAAGAATTTGCACACTAGCTAGAGATATTAATAATAGAGTATGATATAAAGCTGATGAAGTTAAAATTTGCATAAGTTCTTCCAAATTGACATTGTATCTTCAGGGTTTAGTGTCTAAAATAGCTCAAATATTTGATAATACAGATGCACTGTGCAATGCTAAAAAATCAGAATTAAAAACAATCTGAAAGAAACTTGGTTTATTAAATGCATCCCTTTATGCAACTTATGGATTGAAATTTAAGGTTATTGATAAAAGTCAAAGATATTATCATTTAGTTAGTTTATTTGATAGCAAGGATGTCTCCAAATTTCCTTCATACCAAACAGGAAAAGAAATTTATTGGGAAAATGGTAAAGATACTCGATATGAATATAGTAAGATCTCACCTGATGAATTATTATTAAGTAATCTTTCTAGTTCTAATAAGGTTGATAATACACAAATTTCAAAAGATATTTAAAATTTATTTGATATGTGTTAATGTTATACTTGAATATTTATCTAGAAAAATGTAATCTTCTTCTAATTTTTTATATAAGATTATGAAGAAGACTATACTTATTCAGGTAGGTATCATTAAAAAAAATTTTTACTTCAGTCAGAATACATAATCATATACTTTAAGATGTAAGCTTCTACCAAAATTTTATATAATAATCGACTATTAATATTTTTTTACTTACTTTCCAGCAGATAATTCAAAGGAGATCCCTAGTGCTCTAATTTTTGAGTTAATCACTAATCCCCAAAGAAGTTGAGACCTATATCCTCATTATCTAATTCAAAAACTAGAGCTTCATAGATTCTGGATAACTCTGAAGCTGAACCTTTAATTACAACCATATCATCTAGTATTTTGACCTGGATTGAATTTGTTAAATTTCTTTCTAATGAATCTGCAAATAGTTGTGAAAAAGTGAGAAATAAGTATTTATAAATTGAAGCATTACTATCGTCTGACTCAAAAATTAGAGCTTCAGGGATTTTGGGTTAAAGGGCCTTAGCCCCATACTTTTGTCTCATCTGATAATTTAGCAAATAAAATCTATCCAAATGATCAAAACAACATCCCGTAGTAGAAACAGTATATTTACAACAACCACTAATAAGGTAGGGTTTTTTTCTATATTTTTTTATACAATTTTTAGTGCCTATAACACCCAGTAGAGATACAGCACTTATTATCACAAATAATGTTATCCTTCTTAATATGTGCACAAGTAAAGCAAGCTATGATCAATGACGTTAAAGTAAAAGTATTTTAGGATATAAAACTCTCTTTCATTTTTAATTTCATAATAAAATATGTATTTAAATTAATCAGTATTATAATAAAATAAATTATCTTTTTGTACTTACACTATGAATACATTAGACCAATCAACAGAAGCTCGCAAAAAAATTTATAATCCTAAAACTAATCATATGATCATTATAAATGGATGGTATATCATAAATTATTATGTGATAATTATATGTATTGGAAAGAAGAAAGGCTTTTAATTCTGCCTTTGCATGAATTGACAATATTAAGAAGATATCTTTCTTTCATCTCCTATCATATTTGGAGTATTATATCAGATAGAAGTTTGCTAACGCTGATTAATAAAAAATAAGTCTATTGCAAATCTTGCTCTAAGCTAATTGATGTGATTACACTTTATATCAACTATTAAAATTATGCTGGAAGCGTAAAGAGATAAAATTTTGGAGAAATAGTGTATTTATGAAATTCCTCTATCACCTGAATTTAGTGTTACCTAAAAGTAACCTGGGGGCTTTATATGGGAGTGTTTCTAGGAAAATCAGGTTCCGAGAAATTTTTGATTAAAATTAAGAGCTTAATACATTTTAATCTAATTACATCAAAAACTAAAATGCAATAAAAATCTCAATTTTGCTAAAAAATTCCCGGAACCTGATTTTCCTAGCAATCTACCCATATGATGCATTTGTTAAATAAATGTTTTAGAACCAGAGCATATATTAGCTCGAGCACGAACATTTCACTGAATATTACTAATATAACATTTCAGTTTTAGACTATTTATAGTCTTGAAATAGCAGTTCTACGATTATATATTTTTTTCGCATATCCTATCCACCTGCAATTTTCAAATCGATATAAACTATCTTCCATCTAGTGTTTACCAAAGTAAATTCCCTGGTGAGAGCGAAAGTTATATTATTTTTCTCATCTTTCAATCTTCTGTTATTTTTTACCGATCATGAGTGGGGCTAGTTCACATAGCGAACATTATCAGAATATTTTTTCGAATTGAACTTTATTCCACTTAATATAATCTGAATATCACAGATTAATTTAAATACCATCATATATTCTACATACTACTCCATGTCTGTTATTACAACCAAGTTCGTTACAGATCACAAATTCACTAATGAGATGAGTCTCAAAGAGCTTAATCAGTATGCGTCAAAAATACTTGAGCTTTTGACAACTGGTATGCCAAAAGTAGATAAAGAAAAAAGACATCAGGCTCGTAATCGTTTTTAAAAAGGATATAAGTTTAGTAAAGAATAGACATATGCATTAATTCTCTATGAGAGAATTAGGCGAAGTAAAAGCTAAGTAACTTTCAAAGAAAAAGGAGATAGGTCAAAGGCTGGAGAAGTAAATATATGTCAAGTTTCTGATAGTGCTTATTTTGAGAAGACTATTAAAGAAATGGCTCAGCATATTGTTCAGGATAATCTTAGTAAAAGAGATATAAAAGTGATATCTAAAACCTTAGTCAAAACTGCTTCTAATCCTATCGTCACCTTATCACATCTTTCCAGACTTTGAAGAGAATTGCAAACTTTTAATGCTTCAGAAAAAATAATTTCTGCTACAAAGATTCTGAAAATAACCAAAGAATTCAATAAAATCTAAAAAGAACATAGTGAGTAACGCAAAAATGAAGGGATCGATTTTTCAGATCACTTTTTATTAGAATCAGTTAAGAAAAGATTAGATAAGTATAACGTATTTAATATATCTGATAAACAGGCTTTAGCAGATGTAATAATCATACTTTGCATCCGTTCTGCTGAAATTAAAAATTTGTGCATATTTAATAAAGGTGTAACTGGATACGTAAAAATTAGAGGGTACAAAACATTCCTCAAGTATTTAGATTACTGAAAAAGAATGAGAAGAGGGTAAGGCAATTGCTTACATAGATTTAGAAAGCAATTTCTTCTAAACAGTTAAGAGATCCTAGAATGTCTAGATCTGTATACTTAAATGCATTTTTGAAAAAAGATGAATTTCTTCCTGAAAGTGGTAAACCACTGCTTTCAAGTTATTTGTGCAAATTAAGGATGGTATTTGCTTTCATAATGCATAGGCCTAAAAATGCGTCAAAGGCTAACACTTATGCCAGTAAAGCATTAAGACACAGTCCTGACAACCACACTTTCTCATTTAAAAGATATACTATAATCAATATGTGAAAAAGAGGAGAACCATATAATCAGGCAGAACTATTTTGCATCTTTGATGAAAACTAATTACATAGATAGGTTAGACAATATTTATTAAATTTTATTTTTTCGTTCGTCTAAGATCTAACATATATAAAATATCGTAAAAATGGTAGTCAATTAAAATCATTTATCTGATAGTATACATAGCAAGCAGGAAGTTATCAGGCATACAGAAAATATAGCCAAGTTATTAGGGCTAGATGAGCAAATGCAAAAGCATATAAAGCACTCTCTAGACAAATTTGAGGGCTCGAGAAATAATTAGAAATTATTATTTTGAATATATAAAGCTTAAAAGAAAAATCAATTCATTGAAAACTAAAATAAAAGATCTGGATGAATGTGTAGATAGGAAAACTGTGGTTGACTTAATACATGAAATAATTCCCTCGCTAATTAGTAAAAAAGATAAGGATTCCTCCTATTCGTCTGAGTTTTTCAAAAATTCTGATTCAGTTGAGATAATTAAGGTAAGAGAAAAAAGGCTATCTCTTATAAACAACAAAGAAGTGTATGACTAAAAAAGGTTAAGCAGTTGGTAATTTGAAATGAGCTGAGCCAATTCAACCTAGTTATCACTTTGCGCTATAGCTAACTTTATTTTTTGATTAAAATATTCTAACCATATATAAAAATGCATATAGTTAATTTGCTTGATCGTTTGCGTTAGAATTAATACTATTTCTAAAAGATTTTTCAAACCAGAATCTAAAAATTTTCCACAATATAAATGATACATAGGTAAAGAAGATAGGTCTTGAATTATCCAAAAGAAAGACTCTTTTTAATTTTTAAATTATGTCATTGGTTCAAGGTGAAAATACAGTAAAGGATTTCTATTTGAAGCTGGAAGAGTGTAATAAGAGTTTTGGCCATGATCAGTATATAAAATTTAAACCAAAAGTCATATGTACAAGTTGTATTAAAAATAGAAAATTAATGCATGTATTACATAGTATTTCCATTTTTATAAATAATTTATCCATTTTTATATATAATTTATCTATTTTTAGTAATTATTTGTGCATATTTTATGCTATATAATATGTGCACATTGTGCACATGAATTTTACACATTGGCCATGATAAACTATTCCTTAAATGTGTATTATTAAAAGGATTATTAAATGAAAATAGGATAAAAGTTCTTATAGATAGTTTACAAATGCTTACGTTAGATGAGATACTGGAAAGACTTAGCTCAGAACAGTGATCGCGTAATTTTATTTTTTCATTTGAAGATACAATGTATAATACAGTATATATTCATTTATGACGCAATCAAGCATCTTTTATTTACTAGAACTATTAGAACAGATTTTACATTTTTTAGCAATAAATAAATGTCTCTATTCTACTCTATTTATTTCTTGATTATGATACAGATGTGATGCTCCTATTCTATGAGAATACATCAAGCTAAAGAGGAATAAAGTGAAAAATAAATCTCAATTAGAAAGATTTATGAAATTAGTACATAATGTGGTATACCACTCGTAGGGAAGACAAAAGCTAATTTATAGTTCACATTTAACTTATCTTAAAATAACACACTACTATTCACTTTCAAATAAAAAAATCAAAGTATTGTATACATGTTTCCAAATATAATTCATTTAGATTTTGGAGAAAGTATGAAGTCTGAGTCTATTAATAAAGTTTTAAAGCTAATAGCAAAATCATATCCAAATTTGAAGTATCTCAATATATCCGCTTTATGCAATAGTTTTGCAGAAAATGATGAAGGCCTATGTGCAATCACGAATTTATGACATAATTAAAATGTCTAAATATTTCTAAACACATAGAATTTTTTGAAATATCAATTTGTAATATTATTCGTTCTTGTCCAAGACTCCAGCAACTCGATCTTGATTTTTGTAAAATTACTGATATAATTATCAAAGAAATTGCTGGTTCATGTTTTAATTTAAAGTACCTCAATTTGGAAGGGTGTAGTAATATTAGCAAAGAAGTCATAGATCAGCTCATTTCTCTTAATCCAAATATCTATATCGAGAATTTCGTGCTGATTCAGATACCTCTTCTAAATAATGCAAATTTAGATGTAATCTATAAACTTATAAGGTATCTGGAGATACCACATGATGTACTAAGAGATGTTGTATTCTTAGATAATTTTATTTATAATGAATTATTAAGGAGATTGAGTGAATGCTGTATTCTAGCTAGACCATTGCTTCAGAGTAGTGGTCAGTTATTATATTGACCTAGAGCCCTTTAAGATCAAATCATATAAAGCATTTCAGATCAGAAGATTTTTTGCATATACAGTCAACTCTTGTTATAACGAACTCTATGTCCTAGACCTCAACTTCGCTATAAGGCTATAGTGAAGAGTTTAAGAGATTTGATTGGCTAATTCGCTATATCAAGAGTTGACTGTATTCTTATATAGTAAAAAAAATATAGATTAGCTAACCTATTTTAGATATAGGCACTGGTTTGCGCTAGTTGAATTTTTTGTTATCAAAGGTAATACAATTGTTGAGGGAGGACTTTTGAAAATAATGGTAGTCTCTCTTCAGTAAAATAAAACATTTTACCCCTATTGATAAATTTCTATATTATTATACTTGAAACTTCTAAACTTTTGAATATATGCTTTCACATCTTTCTCAGCTTCTTCTTTTATCATTTCTTTATCAGTATAACTAACAATACCAAGATAATTTTGAATAATGCTTATATTCTCTTCTAGATATAAAAGTAAATGGTATTTTTCTCTAAGTGAAAATTCTCCTAATGATATATCGATAAGATCTTTTCTATATTAATATAATATATTAAGAGTGGGTAGTTACTAATCTTAAGAACCTCCTCTATCGATATAATTTTCTCTATCAAATCAAACAATAGTCTACTTGTATAATAAGTGTTTTTGCTTTCTTACTTTGATTCAATGTTATTTGATTTGCATTGTCATTAACATCATGATTTCTTTCAGTTAGGTATTCCTGAATAGCTAATATATACATCTTCTTGTACAAAAGCATTTCATATAGTTGATTTTCAAGTATTTCACTTTGAACAAATTTATTATTAGTATTACTTATCCAATAAAAAATTTGATATAAAAATTTCATAAAAATATTAAGTTTTATAATGTATAATTTTTATGAAATTTTAGTATAATGTATATGTTTTTTCCTTAAGTAAAAACCTTAAACTTAATATGGAAAAGTGAGAAAAAACGTATACAAAAAATAAGAAAAAAACATATATTTTTTAATGCTTTAACAGATGCAAAAATCATGGATAAAATGTATATTTTATAATGCTTTAATGGATGCAAAAATCATGAAAAAATGTATATTTTATAATGCTTTAACATATGCAAAAATCACAGAAAAAACATATATTTTATAATGCTTTAATAGATGCAAAAATCGTGGATAAAACGTATATTTTATAATACTTTAACAGATATAAATCCTTAAACTTAATACAGAAAAGTGGGAAAAAATATATACAAAAAATAAGGAAAAACATATATTTTATAATACTTAAACGAATGCAAAAATCACAGATAAACGTATATTTTATAATGCTTTAATGGATGCAAAAATCACAGAAAAAATCACAGAAAAAATGTATATTTTATAATGCTTTAACGGATGCAAAAATCACGGATAAAATGTATATTTTATAATGCTTTAACAGATGCAAAAATCATGAACAAAACGTATATTTTATAATGCTTTAATAAATGCAAAAAACCTTAAACAATACAGAAAAGTGGGAAAAAATGTATACAAAAAATAAGGAAAAACATATATTTTATATGCTTTAATTAAGCAATTTAGATTTTATTAATATAATAAAAATTTAAAAATTAAAAAAAA
>CAJVPQ010002302.1:0-14309 GCA_910591825.1 Funneliformis caledonium
TTATTTATATTATATTTAACATAATTAGCATATCTGTTAGCTCTGTTATTATTGTCAGTAGTATCATATCTATTATAAATTTTCTTTAATTGTAATTTTTCTATATAAAGGGCATGAAAATGCCTTGGAAAAAGGACAGATTCCAACAAGTCCTCAATATTGTATTCAATATACATTTAACAATAATAAACACTCTTAACATTTTGCAAACATAAAACTTATAATTTTATTCTTGTTAACTAAATAAACTCTCTAATAAACAGCATGTCAAGTTGATTGAATTTAAGTCATAGCTATTGCCTCCCTGACTTCAAATCATAGTTAATTTATTTGACAGAAAGAGTAACGTTAACAACATGAAAAAATATTCCTTAAGATTTTTATATACTGATTTTATTTTATTTTATATAACAAAAATAAAATTATAAATAAATATATAGTATATATATAAATAAAATAAATTTGCATATTATATGATAAAAATCTGTATATTTATTATAAAATCATTTGTATCTATTATAAAATTATCATAAATAATAACTTTATATTTGGTTATTTTTTTTTGATATATAGATTATTACACATTTTCTAAGTTTAGCTTTATTTACAAATATTAAATTACTTTTCTTTAATTTTAAATTAAAATGATCAGTTCTTATACTTTTCGATAATTGATAAGAATAAAGTTATATTTAAATTTCTCATATTTTAAGAAATTTCTTAAAAAAGCTTTTTTTATTAATTTGATAAAAATTGTTTATTTCATCTAAATTTAATAAAATTAATAAAGTACCATTAAGTTTTTTGAAATTAGTTAAAGTATACTAAAGAAATGTATGCTATTAATATTATAAAATATATATTAATAAATCTATTATATATATACTATTATTTTTAATAGATAATTTTTTAATCAATTAATTACTTGAAATAATTTGTTTCTGTTTTTTATTTTGAGATATAATATTTAAAATATTTTTTTCAAGTATATTAGATTTTAAATGATAATTTCCTTAAAAAATATTGTTTAATAAGATCAATAGTATTAATTATATTAATAGTATCAATATTACAATCTAAATTAATTATTACTTCACTAACTTTAGATTTAATTTTAAATATTAAGATAAATATTAATTATTATACTTAAATATAAAATATATACAATACTTACTTTTTTTGTGATATTCAAATTTATTAATACATTTTCTACAAATATTTGTAATATATTGATCTTCTAATATCATTAAATTTAGTGAAATATTATTATAAAATTAATAGATAAATTTATTATTTATTTTATCTTTTATTTTTTGATAATAATTATATTAAGCAAATTATAATAAAAATTAATTTTATATTTATTATTTTTTTATTTTCATTTCAGTTTTTAAAAAGATAAGTATAATTTTTACTATATATTTTTATGCATATTAAAGTTAAACATAAAGGATAAGCATTAGACAAAATTATAAGAATTTATTTTTATTATTTTATAAATAATAATAATAAAAAATAAAATAAAGAAAGAATTTGTATATATTACAAATAAAATTTTGCATATCAGAAATTTATATCAGATTGGTAGTATAATAGTTAACAATTATATGATCAAGTAATAGTTAACTATTACACAAACTTCTTTAGTAGCATTAACAAAAAAATCACTATCACATGACTTTTTAGCTAACAATATGATATTAAATATGATATTATAAAATAAATTTGTAATAAATAAATATGATAAATAAGATTTTATTAGAGTTCTAAATAAATTAGTTTAGGTTAAGTTAATCAAGTTACCTAAATTGAGAAGGTCAGGTTAGGTTAAATAAAAATTTGTTCTGATTTAAATTTTTATTTAACTTAACCTGATTTGATCAAAAAAAAAAATTTTTTTCTTATTTACTTTTTAAATAATATTAAAATATTAATATAATAATATAATAAATAATTAATTTATTTAATCAATTCCATTATTTCTAATTAAATAATAATAAATCATTCAAGAAAAAATAATAAACATTATTTAAAACAATAAAAGCATCATTTTTGAATGATATTTTATTCTTCAAGAATAATAATGAATCATTTAAATTAAACAATAAAATATTATTCAAGAACAATAAAACTATCATTTAAGAATAATAAAATATCATTTAAGATTAATAAAAGTATCATTTTTGAATGATAAAAATATTATTCAAGAACAATAAAATCATCATTTAAGAATATTATTTAAGAATAATAACAAATTATTTTTAAATAATAAATATCATTCAAAGTACGATAAACTATTATTTAAAAATGATTGGTTAATCTGAATTTTGTCAGATCAGATTAGATCAGGTAAACAGGTCAATTTAATTTAAATTGAAACTTTAGATTTTACATATTGAAAAAGTTTTAAGTTCACAGTATATTTATGAAAATAGAAATATGAAAGGTATTATATAGTACAGTCTGGGAATTTACCAAATATGTCATGATGATCATTTTCTAATATAGTATAGAATTCGCCAATTAGAATATTCTAGATCTATCTCAATTTGGAAAATTATTGAATTTTTAAATATAAAAAATATAAAACAATAAAAATATTAAGTAAAAAAAAAATTATTTTTTTTAGATTAATTGCAACAAATTAAAAAATCATTAAATATCAATTAGAAAATTAGTTTTTTATGAAATGACTAAATTAGTTTGATTATTTTGCTTTTGACAGATGTGAAATTTGACTAAGCATAAAATTTTGACAAGCGTAAAATTCTGATAAGTATGAAATTTAAATAGCATGAAATTTTAAAATTAATGTGAGCTAATTTTATTAAAATATATATTCATCAAAAAGTGTAAATAAAAAGACAAAATACAAATACTGAAGTAGTACAAATACAAATTTATTCTAAATTAAATTCATTATATAAAGTGAATAAATGCTTTACCTCTTGCAATATGTCTAATAATTCACTTCATTTTTTTTGATTTCAATTCATGATATTTCTTCAAGTATTTTCACCTAGTTGTTCAAGAAGAATTTCAATCTTTGACAAAATTTCTGCCTTATTCATATTTTTTTGTTCTTTTGTGCATCTGCTTCTTATTTTGTAATTGGTATTGGCTTAAAAAAAGGAGATAGTTTTTTGTTAATAAATGTTTCAATAAAATTTTGTCGATATTGTTTTACAATATGTGTGAAATTTTTAAATGTTCAGTCAACTCATTCTTCTTTCAGGCTTCAACAAATAATTTGTGTATTTTCTGAATTCACAAATTTAAGACTTCACAAAAGAGTTCAAAATCTTTGGCATTTCATGGTTGATTCTGGTTAAGTTCTTGGTTCTGATTGCTAGTGATCATTATATTCAATTGCTTTAAATAAATTATTTCTAAGCTAAAATAAATAATTAGTATCTACGCATATATAAAATTAGTTTAATTTAAAATTAAAAAAATTTACCTTAAAGAACTTTTTACAATTACGTGTTACAATCTTCTAATGATAATATTGTGAAATAGAAGGTATTAAAGTTTTTAAGGTCTTGTTAACCTCTTCTATAATTGCGTTTAACCTAAAGATGATCCTCATAATTATTTTCAAATTTTAATTGAGTTGCAATTTAATTGTGTCATAAGAAAATTTAATTGCGTCACAAGTTGCAACTCAATTGCGCCATTTTTTTAATTATGGTGACCATCTTTAGTCTAACCCTTAATGCTATTCATAAATACCTGATCAAAAAATAACACAATTTTTCTCTATTATATTTCACATTTCTGAATGAAGTTGCATCAACTGAATTTCATCAGAAATATCTATTAGGTGATAAATAGGATGATGCTTTGTAGACCAAATAGAAGAAAAAATTCTTTTAGCAGCCCTTTTTAAAAAAGGATTATTAGTTCTTATGGCTTTTCGATAATTAATTATTGCTTGAAGGTAAACAAATGTCTTATTAAAAAATAAGTTAGTATTAATTTAAAAAATAATAATTAAAAAAAAATATCAATTAATAGTGACTTATTCATATTTTATTTGATAAAGCAGATCTTGCTATTCTTTAACCCATGTAAGATATCTTTCAATAGATAGATCAGAATGGCTTTTTACATGCAATCATAAAAGTTTTATAGCCATTGTTTAATAATATATGCCACAAATCAAATCTTAAGACTTATGATGATCTATATATTTTTTGAAATAAGCAAGCTGATTTTCAATCTGATAATCTTGGCATATTGCAAACCATTTCAATTTCTTTAATATATAAAAAAATATTTAGTAATTTTAAAGTGAGAAATATTAGATTTTAAATCTATATTACTTACCAGTTCAACTTTACATATGCTCAAAGCATATTCATTTCTTCATATAATTGTTCTGGTATAAGAACTAACCAGAAAACTTTTCTCTCAACTTGATAGTATGATGGTATAAAACATCATCACAGGTGACAATGATCCACTTACGAGTTTTATCCTTAATGCCTAATATTGTTTTTATATGTGAAAGTACCTTTTCAACATTTATAATTGAGTTAAGATTAATGTTAATAGAATCAGAAATGTAAATTTCAGGAATATTAACTCTCAGATAAGTAACTTTTTGTTGAGTAAGACTGATCCTAGAAATACACGTGACATTTTATTCATCATTAATATTGTAAGGTTTAAAGGTAAATAAATTGTTTAATTGATCAATTGTAATATTTTTGACCTTAGTTTCTTTTTGGATTTCGGCTAATATTGGTAATAGCATTTTGCATCCTAGATATACCTTTTTTCGATTTTCAATATTTTGTTGACCGCAGCTGAGACAAAATTTTATATTAATAATATTAGTTGTTGTAGATATTATAAGAGAATTGATAATATTAGTAGAAGATGATTTTTCTTTAGATAACAAATTAAGAATTTTGAAGAGGTAAGTATATAGTTCCTTGACAATTATTTCTTGTATTTGAGGGTCGATGTCAAAGAGTTCTTCATACTGTAACCTAAAAAGAGACTGAAATAACTAAGGTAAATTAGTATATTGAATTCTATTTTATAATACCATATTAAAAGCAATAAAACTGGTAACAATATGGTAAATGATCATATTAGATCCTCGATCGAGATAGTTCTTCTATTCTTTTTGTTCATTATCAAATGCGAAGACTAGAAGACCTTCAGGTAATAGTTTTTCATACTTTGATAATTCATTCAGCCACTTTTGAAATTGATAATAGCTTTCTAAACTTGTAATATGATTATTGATATTAATAACCAGTTTTGATCATACAATCGAATATTTAATAGTTGAAGCAAAAAGTTGAATTTCTGATATGTATTTTTCATGTTATGTCCCATATACTGAATCGATCATGATAGCAGTTTTAAAAAGCTTTTTCTGACTTAAAACGTTAGAGTCTTGATTATTCTGAATTAGAATTTTAATAAATTTAACAGCAATCTGATTACACCTATCGAGCCATTCACGCAGATTATATACTATAAGATTTTTCAGAGAAAATCTATCACTATCTCAGATCAGTAAACTTACATCTTCAAATAATAGTTTGCATTCTACTTTTGCTATTTCTATAATTGCACTGATACATTTGTTTTAGCTATCAAATCGTAAATTCCACTGCTCAACTAGAGTTTTATTGCTTTCATATTACTTTTCATACAAATTTTACATCATATTCATATCATTATAGACTTTTTGCAATTTCTTTTTTAATTCTTTTACTTCATTTTTTTGATTTTTTAAATACTGATGCATCCGTTCGATTTGATTGTTAAGTTCTATTATTGATTGTATTTTCTACTGATTTTCTAACTAAATGGATTCTAAAAGCTTTTTAGTCCTGTTAAGCTCAACCATTATGTTAGTATAATCATTATCTTGATTAGAATTAAGTCAGGATCTTTTGCTTTTTTGAACAAAACCTACTAGATATTGATAAAACTGATTAGTTGAAATGATTTGATTATAATGTTTCTTATAAATTGAATAGAATTCTAAAGGATAAAAATTAGCAAGTTTAGAAAAAAAAATTATGATAAAGTATAAGTAACTTAGCTGCTTCCTGACTGCTTGCATGCTGCTATTTTTGTGATTCTTTAGATTCACAAAGCTTTAACCTGACTTCATTATATTTTTCAACTAAATCTGCGAAAATACATAAAAGATCTTTCACTCTTAGTTTCTAGTAAGAAGACACTACAGAAGGATTAATTTAAAGTTAATAAAATTGCATTCTTTTTATTACTTTTTATTTAGCAACATATAAGGAAAATCCTTAATCTTTAGGTTTCATTTACTTTTTCAAAAACAGTTAGCTATAAAGGATTATTTAGGATTATTAAAATTAAATATTTTATACTATCTATTTATATATTTTTTATTAATACATTAATTAAAGATGGTCACCACAATTAAAAAAAATGGTGCAATTGAGTTGCAACTTGTGGCGCAATTAAATTTCCTTATGGCGCAATTAAGTTGCAACTCAATTGAAATTTGAAAATAATTATGGGGACCATCTTTAACATTAATATATATAATATATAAAATATCATAGACGAAAAAAAAGTATCTGAGCTAATCAAATCTACGAATCTACTTATAGATTATTCTAGAACTTAATTTTCTAATTTGGTATATTCTCAGACTATATTACATGTATTAATGTATTAATAAAAAATATACAAATAGATAATATAAAATATCTAATTTCAATAATCTCAAATAATCCCTTATAGCTAACTATTTTTGAAAAAGTAAATGAGACCTAAAGATTAAGGATTTTCCTTATATGTTATTAAGTAAGAAGTAATAAAAAAAATGTAATTTTATTAACTTTAAATTAACCCTTCTATATTATCTTCTTACCAAAAACTAAGAGCGAAAGATCTTTTATTCATTTTCGTAGATTTAGTTGAAAAATATAATGAAGTCAGGTTAAAGCCTTGTGAATCTAAAGTATCACAAAATGACGGCATGCGAGCAGTCAGAAAGCAGCTAAGTGACTTATACTTTATCATGATTTTTTTCCTGAACTTGCTAATTTTTATCCTTTAGAATCCTATTCAATTTGTGAGAAATATTATAATCAAATCATTTCAACTAATCAGTTTTATCAACATCTAGTAGGTTTTGTTTAAAAAAGCAAAAGATCCTAACTTGATGCTAATCAAGATAATGATTATACTAACATAATAGTTGAGCTTGATAGGACTAAAAAACTTTTAGAATCCATTCAGTTAGAAAATCAGCAGAAAATATAATTAATAATAAACTCAATAATCAAATCAAACGGATGCATTAGTATTTAAAAGATCAAAAAGATGAAGTAAAAGAATTAAAAAAAAAATTGCAAAAAGCCTATAATGATATGAATATTATGCAAAATTTGTATGAAAAGTAATGTGAAAGCAATAAAACTCTAGTTAAGCAGTGGAATTCACGATTTTATAGCTAAAACAAATGTATTAATGCAATTATAGAAATAGCAAAAGCAGAATGCGAACTATTATTTGAAGATGTAAGTTTACTAATCCGAGATAGTGATAGGTTTTCTCTAGAAAATCTTATGGTATATAATCTGCATAAATGGCTTAATAGGCGTAATCAGGTTGCTGTTAAATTTATTGAAATTCTAATTTAGAATAATTAAGACTCTGATTAGTCATTAGACTCAAGTCAAAAAAAATTACTCGAGTCAAGTAGAGTCAAGAATTCTTTTGACTCAAAGAGTACTCGAGTCAGAATTCAAATCAAAATTTGAGTATAGAATTCGAGTATCTAACTCAAATTAGCATTCGAATACTGTGCATTCAAGTATTAACTTGAGTTTAATTTTTTTCATGAGACAGCTATTTAATTTAGAAATTTAATGACTATAATATTATTAACAGCATATCTAATAATATTTTTTTATCCCTATTTTTATTCTTACGAATAATTGTAAATATTATTATATCTCATCATGTTAAATTTAAATATTCGTATGACATTTTAACAAATAAATAATTAATAGACAAAATAAGCATTATAAAATAAAAATAAATTTTTATAATTATGCAATGTTAGTTTCTATTCAAATTATCAATAAATATGATTTACAATAACGATCAAAATACTGTAACAATTTTATTAATATATGAAATTTTTGACTTTTCAGAAATTTTAATAAATTTTATTAATTTTTACCAAAAGAAATATTAATTATATTGCTCGATTATCTATTTTCTGGTAAAAAATTACTATCAAAAAGATTCATATTTCTTTTTAAAAATAACATTTCACCTACTAACTCTGGTTTAAGATTTGACCTTATTGCTATTATATTATTTTCTACATCTAAAAACAATCTTTCAAATGGAACTAATGTTAGACAAATTTCCAAATATTTATATGCAAGTGTTGATAATATTAGAAAATGTGATTGTTTTAGTTTCCATCAGTCAAATGGATCAGTATCCTTCCCTTTCTCTTCTAAAGATAAATAATTATTTAATTCATTTTTGTTTTTACTCAATTCATTTGATTTAGCATAAATGTCATCTAAAAATAATTTTCTTTTTTTATATACTTCATCATTATCTTCATTGCCTTCAATTGTTTCTGTATCGAAGTAAATTTTAGATATAGATCGTGATATTAAAGATAAAAATAGTTCATTATTCTCATGATTCTATTATTATATTAAAAAATATAATATGTTAATATTTATTATTTTAAAATAAAAATTAGTTTTAAGTAAATATTATAATTACTTCTTTTATAGCATCTTCTTCATCTTTAAAAATATTATGAAGTTCTTTATACACAATATTCTTTGTTAACTCAATTGTAAATCATAAATTTTTAAATCGCAGATCTAATATACAGGCTATCATAGTAACAGTTTCAGATGTTTTCCAATATTTCAACATACTCTTATATGTTGTTTGTTTTATTTCTTTAATATAATTTCTATTTTGAAAGTTTAAAGGCTTAGAAATATCTACTTTATTTTTATTTTTACTATTTTTATTAGAAATTTCAACAAAATCCTCATTATCTTCTATAACTTTTTCTATATTTTCAAATAGACTAGTTTCATCATCATCCAATTCACCTTCAATTTCAATAATTAAAGATTCATTATTTGGTTAAATTTCAGATATAAATCGAGATATAGCAGGATACATAAGTGATATTATAATATATTTAGATCCACTAAGCAATACTGTTACTTCTTCAAATCCTTGTAATAAATTAATAAGATCACCTAATAGTTTCCATTCATCTTTTGTAAGCATTATTCATTGTAATTTTTGACTATCTTTTTTAGCATCTAGATTAAGATCAGATTATAAACGACTGGGTAGAAAAATGATTGCATGTTTGAGCTTTATTAACCTTTTTCAGACATAAAATAAAGAATTCCACCAAGTAGAAACATCTCCAGTTACCAAAGAAATATTTGTATAATTAAGTTCCCTTTGTGTTGCATTTAATCTTTCTGATTGTTTAGGTAATATATAAAAAAAATCAATAAGCCGCTTAACTCATAAAATAAGTACTCTAATAATATTTAATTCTTTACTAACTATCAATTGTAATGTATGGGCAACACATGGTAAGTGATTAATATTTTCCATTATTTAAGCAACTTTTTTAAAATTCAGACTATTATAAGTTATTAATGTAATTATTATTTTAGTTAAATTCTATTTTTCAAAAATTTCTATTAAAAGTTATGATATAATTTCTCCAGTATGAGGATATGTAATCTGTTTCAGTTCTAAAAGTACTTCCTTAGGTTTCCAATCTATTGATATTCAAGAACATATTACATTAATATATCCTTATTTTACTCTACTTGTTCAAAAATTTGTGATTATAGAGGTAGCAATACAATCACTTTTTAATAACTCATTAAGTTGTATACAACTCTATATATAAGCTTACCAATCATAGTTTTAATTGTTTTATCACAAGAAACAATAAAATTCTTATCAAAAGAATATAGCAAATTATGAAAACTTTTGCAATTTAGAATATTAAATGCTTGATTATTATCCAAAATGAATTCTACTAATAATTGACAAAATTCTTCATAATCTTCTTCTTTTTTTAATCATTGATTTTTAATTGCATCTCGTATATCTAATTGGTTTAAAGATTTTTCATTATCTATTTTTTCTCATTTAGTTTATATACCTTATGAATTTATACAAGATGACTAATTAAATTTGATGTTGTAGAACTATCATTATAAGAAATGTCACATTCTTTACTATCATGCATAATAATAGCACATATAAATGTAATTAAGTTTTCTGAATGACGAAAGTAATGCCACACAAAACTACTTCCTTTTGGTATTTCACTTTCAGGTATTAAATTTGTAGCAATAATAATATCACTTTTATTTTTTTCATCTTTATTATATGCTTTCTCTTGTTCCTATTGTACAACTTTTTTCCTTATATTAGCTGTTGCTTTTATTCGTCTTTTTACTTTTTTTGTTGATTTTTTTTATTAAAATGTTATAATTTAGAAGGAAGTTGAAGTAATTCAGTATCTAAACACTTTAATCCCTCTTGCTCCTCATATTCCTCTTTAGTTCTTTCATTTTCACTTGGAATATAAATATATTCATCATTATCAAAATTTTTAGAGGAATGTTTTCTATTTAAGTTTGAAGGTTCTGCATAACTGCTCATTATTCTTGAAGAAGTTAGAAAGACCAAAGATCATTTATTATTTATCAGATGTTATTTTAACTAATTTTTAATTAGGATTTTCCGATTTTATAAAATATTTATTTAATTGAAATTAATAAGGCTAAATTGCCAATGTAAAAATTTCAGTACGATAATTCATAATATTATTTTTATTTCAGATAAACAAATTAAAGTTGTACATGATAAATCTTTTGTATTTAAATTAGTTAATTGCTTTGGAATTCTTTAAGACAAATATAAATAATTAAATTTCATTCTTTAATTTTAAACCATAAATATTAGATCGATTTTTCAGTTTGCATGCATAATAGTATCGAAATTTTGAAATAACCTGTAATTTACCTTTATTTTATTAATTACAATATGAAATTTGAACAAAAATACCTGGTATTGATTTTTTAATGTAAAAAAATAATTATTTTATAAATATATTTTATATAATTATAAATTTATTTTCTAAATTCTAAAGATTTGAATTACTACTCTTTTTCAATTAATTATTAAAAATTACTGCATAACTAATTTTTATAAATGTTAATATCTTAAGTGTAGAATGCACTTGAGTAATTCAAATCGTTAATTCAAGTAAAAATTTGAGTAGTGAACTCGAGTATATATAATTAGAGTCTACTCAAATTCTTACTCGAATTAAGATTTGAGTCTATGAAATTTTGACTTAAATCAAAATTTAACTCGAGTTGACTTAAGTTATACAAATACGAGTCCAGTCTCTAACTCTGACATTTTAAGTCAGAAAAAGCTTTTTAAAACTGTCATCATGATCAATTTGATATATAGGGTATAACATGGAAAATATGTGTCAGAAATTCAACTTGCTGCTTCAGCTATTAAATATTTGATTGCACAATCAAAACTGGTTATTAATATCAATAATCATATTACAAGTTCAAAAAGCTATTATTGATTTTAAAAGTAGCTGGATGAATTATCAAAGTATAAAGAACTATTACCTGAGATCTTCTAGTCCTCACATTTAATAATGAACAAAAGGATAGAAGAACTATCTCGATCGAGAATCCAATACAGTCATTTACCATATTGTTACTAGTTTCATTACTTTCAATATGGCATCACAAAATAGAATTCAACATACTAATTTACCTTAGTTGTATCAGTTTCTTTCTAGGTTACAGTATGAAGAACTCTTTGACATCGGCCCTCAAATATAAGAAATAATTGACAAGAAACTATATACTTACCTCTTTGAAATTCTTAATTTGTTATCTAAGAAAAATTATCCTCTACTAATATTATCGATTCTCTTGTAATATCTATAATAACTAATATTACTAATATAAAATTTTGTCTCAGCTGTGGTTAACAAAATATTAAGAATCGAAAAAAGGTATGTTCAGGATGCAAAATGCTATTACTAATATTAGCCGAAATCTAAAAAGAAATTAAGGTTGAAAATATTATAATTGATTAATTAAACAACCCACTTATCTTTAAACCTTATAATATTGACAATGAATAAAGTGTCATGTACATTCCTAGAATCAGTCTTACTAAACAAAAAGTTACTAATCTGAGAGTTAATATTCCTGAGATTTACATTTCTGATCCTATTAACGTTAATCCTAATTCAATTATAAATGTTGAAAAGGTACTTTTACATATAGAAATAATATCAGGTATTAAGAATGAAACTTGCAAGTAGATTATTATCACCTATGATGATGTTCTGTACTATCATGCTACCAAGTTGAGGAAAAAGTTTCCCTGGTTAATTCTTATACCAGGACAATTACATGAAGAAATGAATATGCTTTGAGTATATGTAGAATTGAACTGGTAAGTAATATAGATTTAAAATCTAATATTTCTCACTTTAACATTACTAGATATTTTTTTATACATTAGGAAAATCGATTTGAAACAGTTTGTAATATGTCAAGGTTATTGGACTGAAAATCAGTTTGCCTATTTCAAAAAATGTATAGATCATCATAAGTCTTGGGATTCAATTTGTGGTATATATCGTCAAGCAATAGCTATGGAGCTTTTATAACTGTATATAAAAAGTCATTCTGACTCATCTATCGAAGGATATCTTACATGGGTTAAAGAACAGCAAGATCTGCTTTATCAAAATAAAATATAAATAGGTCACTATTAATTGATTTTTTTTTTTAATTATTATTTTTTAAATTAATACTAACTTATTTTTTAATAAGACATTTGTTTACCTTTAAGCGATAATTAATTATTGAAAAGCCATAAGAACTAATGATCCTTTTTTTAAAAAAAGCTGCTAAAAGAACTTTTTCTTCTACTTGGTTTGTAAGGCATCATCCCATTTATCACCTAATAGATATTTCTGATGAAATTCAGTTGATACAACTTCATCCAGAAATGCAAAATATAATAGAAAAAAATTGTGTTGTTTTTCGATCAGGTATTTAAGAACAGCACTAAGAGTTAGACACAATTATGGAGGAGGTGAACAAAACCTTAAAAACTTAATACCTACTATTCTACAACATTATCATTAGAAGATTGCAGCACGTAATTGTAAAAAGTTCTTTGAAGTGAATTTTTTAATTTTAAATTAAACCAATTTTATATATACGTAGATACTAATTGTTTATTTTAGCTTAGAAATAATTTATTTAAAGCAATTGGATATAATGATCACCAGCAATTAGGATTAAGAACTTGACCAGAATCAACCATAAAATGCCAAAGATTTCAAACTCTTTTGCGAAGTCTTGAATTTGTGAATTTAGAAAATATACAGACCATTTGTCAAAGCCTAAAAGAAGAAATATGAGTTAACTGAACATTTAAAAAATTTCACATATATTGCAAAACAATATCGACAAAATTTTATTGAAACATTTATTAACAAAAAACCATCTTCTTTTTTTAGGCCAATACTGATTACAAAACAAAAAGCAGATACATAAGAGAATAAAAAAAATATAAATAAAGTAGAAATTTTATTAAAGATCAAAACTTTTTTTGAACAACTAGGTGAAAATATTAGAAGAAAATATCTTGGATTGAAATCAAAAAAATGAAGTGAATTATTAGACATATTGCAAGAGGTAAAGCATTTATTCACTTCAGATGATAAATTTAATTTAGAATAAATTTATATTTGTATTACTTCAGTATTTGTATTTTTGTCTTTTTATTTACACTTTTTTTGATGAATATATATTCTAATAAAATTAGCTCATATTAATTTTAAAATTTCATGCTGTTAAAATTTCACACTTATCAAAGCAAAATAATCAAATTAATTTAGCCATTTCATAAAAAACTAATTTTTTAATTGATATTTGATGATTTTTAATTTGTTGCAATTAATCTAAAGAAATTAATTTTTTTTTCGCTTATGATATTTTATATATTACAGTCTGGGAATTTACCAAATATGTTATAATGATCATTTCTTAATATAGTATAGAATTTGCTGATCAGAATATTCTAGATCTATTTCAATTTAGAAAATTATTGAATTTTTAAATATAAAAAATATAAAACAATAAAAAAATATCAAGTTAAAGTGAGAAATATTAGATTTTAAATCTATATTACTTACCAGTTCAATT
>CAJVPQ010002303.1:0-14307 GCA_910591825.1 Funneliformis caledonium
GTTATAGAGAAAATTCGTTATAAAGAGAGTCATTTTATATATAAATTTTTCTGACTTTAATTCGTTAAACGTAGTATAAATTTTTAATTACTAAATTCGGTATAGTAAGGGTTTTTTATATTTAAAAATCTGTCTGATAATGAAAATCCGTTGTATTGTAAAATTCGTTATATCAAAATTCATTGTAGAAAGAGTTAACTATAACAGTTAATTAAAATTTAAAAAAGAGTATTTGAAATTAAAATCTTAATTTAATCATTTAAATTTTAACTTTAAATAAAAATTAATTTCTGTTATAGTATCATAATCAAAAAAATAGAACATTTACTTTTTTTATTTTTTTAAAAAATGTTTAAAATTATTAGAAGTATCAGACATATGAATAGGAATTCTATTTTTATTTAAGTAATCTATTATTAAATTATTGATTAAATTTTAATATGAAGTTGTATTTTTTTATTTGATTGAAATATATTTGTATTATATAAAATATTTTTATCTTGTATATAGGAAGTTATTATTTAATCACGTTGTAGATTGTAAATTTGATTTTAATAGTAAAACCTCCTATATGTTTTTTATTTGCTCATATTTACATGAGTAAATTATTTATTTTTATTATAAAGTTTTTATAATAAAATTAAAGAAACAGTTCTTTTTAGAATTAAGCTTTTATTTTATGTATATTAAAGAATAATCACTAATTTGAAAATCTCAATTTGCAATTATTTTTAAAAAAATAATAAATTCTTTAATATTGATCTAATTTTGATTTATTTACAAGCTAAAAGATATAAACAATATATACAATAGGGAATCAATCACTGAATACTTAAAATTAGAAAATTGATAAAAGAAGCTATTTCAAATTAAACTTTTTATTTTATAAATTAAATTATCTTTGATACAAATAAGTAAAGTTATATATCAAATAAATATACTTATATTAAAATTTATAAATATCTAATTGGTAACAATTTTATATTTAGCATTTATGTAAAATTTTCATGTATTAATACAAGTTTTTAGTTATAATTAAACATAAAATATTTTAGTAGTTATCTATTTTTATTTATTGATTAATTATATATCTTCAAAATTTCATACTAATTACATTTATATTTATAGAGATTGAATTGATAAAGTGAAAATTGTAATAAAATTTTAAAAAGATTAATATTTTATGTAATTTGTAATTGATAATTATTTGATCTCTGCATGTATAAATATAAATAATTAAAACTCATTAAAGAAAAAATACTTTTTTCTTCATAAAAAGATAAGTAAAAAATTACTAAAAATATTTACTTTCTTTGAATTAAATATTATAATTAGTATATTAGAAATTAAACATTAATAAATAATAGCTAAAACTAATCTCCAAATAAGTCAACCATACAATGAAAGATTAAACAAACCTATTATTGACATTGGAATTGTTTAATATCACAATTGGGATTATGGGTTATATTCCAACCAGTACTATTACTTGAACATATATCAAAGGTATCCCGAAGGAATTTAAGTTCATTTATTTGCTTATCAGAGGCAGCTAGTACACAGCTATTAGTATTATTTCCGAATGTTGGACAATTAATATGACCAGAATCACAAGATTGTCCGCAAAATGAAGGTTTTGGGTCACATATTTCAACATTATAATTTTTTAAGATATCGCTTATAATATTTGCTGCCATAGAGTTATATGTATTATTTTTAATAGTATTATATACGTCATCATCATTGTCAAGTAATTGATAACAATTCACTACTTGATTAACAGTAAAACTAGCCAATAATGACTTGTTCGCAGCAAAAAAATTATTGTGTAATGTATCTTCAAAATAATATTGGAGATTTTCACTTGCGGCTGATAGATATGATGAAATATCTGAATAGTTTTGCCAGCTGCCGATAAATGAATGATGAACATCGTCCATTAAACTTGGAAGAAAGTATGCATTCACTATGTTTGTCGTAAAAAATCCTAAATTATCAACAGTCGTCGTATCCCTCTTTCGTGCGCCGGGCCTCCTGGCCCTATTCAAAGCTGCAATGGTTTGTCCTATATTTTTGTTTTCTGTGCTTTCATAGAAGTTTGCGAGCGAAAGCAAATCATTATCATCGCATACGAGTTCTGGGTTCTTACACGCTGCTATTTCATTTCTAATTTGGACGTAATCTCTATAAATAGATCTTGTTTCTCTGGCAGCAGCAGATTCTTGCTCAACATTTATCCAGCCTACCGCTTCATTTCTGGCTATCGTTCCTTCAGCTGATGTTGCTATAACATCTTCCGCAGCACCAACTTCGGAGGCGATTTCGGAGACAGTTTCCATCATACTACCTATCCATGCTGCGGCGGCAGACGCCAAATATGATCCAGCAATAGGAATAGCAATCAAAGCAATGAAAATGGCTACAGGAATTAAAATCTCTTTGAGCAAATTTCTTTTAGGCGGTGGCGGAGACGGTGGAATCAATTCTATTAAATTTTCTGGAGTCATCTTAATACTTAGTTCATTAAGGGCATCATGGAATCTTTGATGGTGCCTCTCCCAATAATTGAATAGTTTGTTTGCCGAATCATTCATGTGATATGTTGCAACACCATAACCTGAACGAGCTGCCTGAACCGAACTGAAGAGATGCAGCATATGATCCAACTTCATGACCAGTTAAATGATCGATGATTCGGCTATATGTTCTGTAGCAATAATTTCCAATCCGGGTGAATCTGGGTTTTTACCTTCACTGCAACTTTGCAGTTAGATCAGTTGGAAAAACATGATCTGGGTTCGGTGCTATTTGCTTATATGTAATTTTAGGGGTCGGAAGAAGTTTCATCGTATAATTACTTAAATTGCATTTGTAGTTATTATGGTTTTTTTCGTTATACGACGCAACCGTAAGTTGATCCCTGTTTATATTCAACATAAAGCTGAATTTACAATCATAGGTACATCCCCACATAGTGACGTTTACAATTGTTGAGGGTGGCTCATGCCATAAAGTTTGAACATGCCTGATCATAAGAGAAGTAGAATAAGAAATGCCATCATCGTCAATATGGAACGCCGCATAATCAGAAGGTACGTCCTGGTTGCACATATTAAAATCATGTTCTACGGTGATCCAATCAGCAATAACTGCCGATGAAAATGTAAAGGAATGTATAGTAACGTTTTCTTCATGAGTGAAATGTCATTATTTTTTTTTTTATCCTTGTCGAAAAATCAAGTAGACCTTATATACTGTATTTTACCTCAGAAAAATTACTGATAGATTTCGGTATCTTTATTTCTAATTTAATTTCATTCTAAATGTTGTGTTTTATTTTCGATCATATTTTGTCCGTTCCGTTCTTAAAAAGGCTGTCGGTAGTCGATCTCGGAACTGACTTTAATTCGAAATGAGATCGACGCGTTGCTCATTATGGCCACATGTAAGAATTTGAATCGATTTCGATATTTAGAATCGATTTGTGAATTGATTTAATTCGACTCTAAGATTCGATTTTCGATTTTAATTAATCGAATATAATCGTTCGATCCATTTAGTTAGATGTTTGAAGAACAACCTAAATGAATTAAACCGAAAACAAAAATAAAATTATTAGATTAAATAAATATGGGATTATACTGTATATATGCAAATTAAAAAAAAATAAAATAAAATAAATATTAGAACCCGCGATTATAAAAAAATATATATATATACATTTAAGAAAAAAAAAAATCGCGGGTATTTAAAAGTAAATTAAATTTAAAATTAAGATAATCGATATTAAAAAAGGTTGAAAGTGTGAAAGTGGAATTTATTACTTAAGATTTCGGACGTCTTTTTTTAAGACGGATTTTCGGGGTATATACATATACATAATTTCTAAATACTAACTTTTTCTTTTAAAATAAACATAACTAATATAATAAATACTTAATATAACGAATATGACGAATATAATAAAAAATAACGAAATGAATTTTATATAATAAAACTGTAACTAAAAAACTAATTCAACTTCCACTCCATATGGTTAGACACTTTTTAATAATTGTAATGCGCCATGTGCTGAGCATTATAAATGTCATTTTACGTCCAAATTCGATCTTTAATTGATTTTCGTCTGAAGTTGGAATTCATACGATCTTAACTGAAATACTGAAATAGGAATTCTAATTTCGGACACAGAAAATTTGGCAATCGAATGTTACACTAGATTTTTACCAATAAATTTGGGAACGCGGCCTACCATTTCGGACGAGTGATCTTATGACCCAAAATAGGGATGATTTTTTAAAAACATGCATGAGGGAACGGATTATGAATGAAGTTGAGAAGACCCTATGTACGGTTGTCATAAATCTAAAAGGATAGCTAAGCCAGTTACTAGTGAAAGGCTTCCTTATACCTGTGCAAACAATCCATACACGGAAGCCAAAGTTTAATTTTTTTTTTAACAGATCAACCGAAATTTATTGATTTCAACCGAGTCCCATTAGAACAAGCTGTTTTGATAACCGCCCTACGCCTTTTTATGCTAAAAGATGAATTGATAAATTACAAATGTTATTTTTGAAAATTTTGATCTCAATTTTGTTAATGGCGATATATTGATGTTTACACAACCTTCATCTTATTGGATTTCAGCTCCTATTTATGAGCGTCGAATTAGATAATTTTTCTACTCCAGATATTACTAAACTTGTGAACCTATTGCAAATAAACAACAATTAGGAGTTTGTACTTTCAATTTTTTAAAATAAAGTATAAGTCTACTCTACAAGCTAAAAACCTTCTGCGCCACACTAAACTATTAAAATTTTGACGATCCCTTAAAGAAGTTCCGCAAAATAATATTTTTTTTTTTTTAAAAAAAAAAAAAAAAAATGAAAAGAATAAATATATAATGAAATAATAAAAATGAAATTAAAAAAAAATACACTAATACGAATAAATGATATTTTACTTCGAACCTTTGACTAAAATTTCGAAAAAATTATTGTTGTCTGAAATTGTAATCATCTAATTAAAAAATTATTTGTATGATTTGTAGTCACTTGTCAATAACAGAAATTCATCAAATAAAATTCAAATCAAGATCATAAGCCAAATAAGAGAATATAATTAGGTTTAAAACTAATACTTAAAATCAGACCCCCTTTTTTGTAAACGGATTTCAAACCGTATCGTTTTCACTTCCTTTTTTATTGCATGTCAATTATCAAGTCGGGTTAAATATCTAATCATTTATAAGAATTGCATGATGGTTCATTGAGATAATTGGTCAAAAGAGCTGATGTTACCACGAGTAGAAAATTAAAATTATTCTGCCCATTTTATATGTTTAGGAATTATATTTTGAGAAGTAATTTAAATATCAAGGGTTTTAATGGGTTCTGCTACCGTTGAAACATTTGCCATCCGTCTAAACTTTTGTCACCTATCGAAACTATGCGGTTTTAAAATAAATTTCTTTTAGATATTTTATTTGTGATATTTTAATACCTGCTGACATTTTGCCTTGGAGGTATTAAACTATGTTCACGCTTTGGAGAAATTGCAAATGCTATAGTGAGTGTTTGTGATATCAGGCTAAGTTAATTGATGAAAGAAATTCTGATAAATGTACTACGGAACGTAAGTGTAAATGCATAAATAAATAAATAAATTATTATGATATTATTATTTACATCGAAATTCGTAACTCCTTTTAACTATACAGCTGAAGCCGCAGAGATAGTCGCGGAGAACATGACATGATTAACTTGCGGAAGTATGTACTACTAGATGAGAAGATAAACACACATTATTTATTTATTTTCCATAATTAACTGATGGTGATTTTTTTTTTTCTTTTTAGCAAATTTCATGGTTGTCGATTTTGACAACTCGAAAATTGCTAGACGGAAATCGTTAGGGAAGTTACAGAGAGAATAAGTGATTTTTATGGAAGTTATTTTTTCGACAGAGAATTTAAAGTAAAGAACTAGGAAATGAAGCTATAAATTTATTAAGAGATATTTACTATGGACAAATGCAATTTTTGGTTCAATCATTTTATCAACACGCCAAATTACCATTTACAGGAGATGATCTTATGAAATTAATCTTGAAGTTTCTCCAGTTTTATTACAATATGTAAGCGGTTATAGGAGACTAAGAATAGTTAATTACAACATAATCAAATAATGTTTGACCCGGTCGTTGAAAGAATTTTACGTATGATGCGTACTTAAATTGAAAATACTTCTAGAGTTGATAAAACTCCTGAAAAAAAGAATAATATAATTTTTTTTGGTTGAAGGAATTAGTCAATCAGCGATTTGCAAAAGAAAATTAAAGAATTTTCAGGTCATGCCCCTAACAATCCGATCGCAACAATTTCTCGTGGCGCAGCAATCTAGATAAAGGTTTTAGCGAAGTAGATATATTAGATACTGGTCATTCTCTATTATTAATTAAGATATATTTATGGGATCAAAGTTTGGAAGTCCGACGAAGGATTTCTTTTTAAAAGTTTAGCATTTAATGTTAGGGTTTGACCCCAGTCATCCGTTTCAAAGAACTGGGATATTTGAAATTTATTACACACGAGAAAACCTGTGAAGAACTGGAATGAAATTACTTGGAAAACTTAAAACTGATTGGTCAGTAAACATGTGATGGACAGACCCACCATTAAATTGGCATTCGGTAAAATGGAACTCAAGGCGACAGCACAAAAATGAAGTTAATAAACTTCCTTTGATTTACAAGACGACGAATGAAATTTTTTTTTTTTACATTATTTTTTTTTGTTACAATATTTACTGGATTCTTTTTTTTGACATTATTTTTCTGTTGAAATATTTAATAGGATTCTTATTTTTTTTTTAAAAAAAAATTTTTATTTAAAAGAAATTTGATAAACTTTTTATTCGTTATATATATTGGCGGTAATCAATAGAAAGGGGGAAACCTAAATTTGATAAAAAATTGTTTATTAGTCCACTTGACTGATCACAGTCATGTGCTCAAATTAGTTTAGGAACTAAAATTTAATGAAAATTTCTTATACTATGCTATTTCGCATTTTATAAAGAAAACGGTAATAATATCGTGAATTCTAAAGTTTGAAATTATTTAATACTAAATTCATGCTGGACTCATTTGAACTAATGGCAGCTCGTGAAAATATTTTGCAGTTTTATGTATGAAGACGTCAAATCTCGCCCAATGAGAGGAAAATAACAAATACCTACACTTAACTGATTGATATCCGCCGTTCATTATATTTGGATCAATATTAGTATTCTTTGCAAACAAAAAGAGATTCCGCAAACATGTATACGAAAACAAAATAATTCGTAAATATCTTGAATAAGCATGGAGCCATGGCTTCAATTTTATTTTTTCTATCATCATCATTGATTTTTCGATACTGATTCATCATTTTATTAGTTCATGGATAGCATAATTTATGAGACATGCGTAAAAATTTTAGAAGTTCCATCATCATCAAGACCAAACCAATAATATCATTGAATCCTCGATTACCATGTATTCCATAAATTTTTTGACGTATTTTCACCGCTACCGCGTCAGCACCAACGCGAGGTTTTCGATTAATTCTAACAATTCTTCAATCGATACAGCATTTGATATTTATTCAAAACAGGATAAAGGAAGCGTTAAAGAAAATTGATTTCATTGAGGGTTATTTCCGTTCCGGATTTCTTCTGCATAGAATTTCCTTACAGATTTATTTATTGCAGCATAAATTAAGAAATAAGTATAGACGCTAACATCTGATAGATTTCTATTTAACTAATAAATCCTCAACGAAAATTATTTTTAAAGAGAGTTCTTTAATTATTTCTTTTTATTAAATGGAAGTCGATCTTTGTTTTGTTATGGATTGTAACAGTTATATGTCACATTGATTGATACTATTAAGAACTGTATCCTTAAGGTATCAAAATACATGGAAGATATGATACTGAGTATTGTCGGTTTCTGTGGCTATCGACGTTGATGACCGTCTGTTGATTTTTCCCCTTCACTGACTCATGCATGGATTAGAAAGAGACTTATCCATAGAGGTTTTGAATCGTCATAAAAATCTTCAACCGGTTAATAACCGGTTAAAATATTCGTTAACCGGTCAAATGACCTGTTAAAGTTAACTAAGGCCAGTACTATTAATGTGGTCGAAGTTAGACAATATTTTCGCAATCATAAAATCTTAATTCTGACGGAAATTGAATTTCTGCCGTAGTTAATTTTATCTATTTAACCGGTTTAGACCTGGAATTGTACCGAAACCAAGCTAACAGACTTAATATCTCAATAATCTCGAAGACCTTTCCTAAGAGAAATAAGCGATTAACAAACAAAACAATTTATTATTACGATACACTTGTGTAGTTAGTTATCACGATCAAATCCTGATATGAAGACAAGAAAAGGTTGAAAGTGTAAATAGTAACTTTATTAATCTGTAGAGTTAAGTCTAGTAGTCCCAAGACTTATTCAGAATACTATCTGATCGAAATCTGCCGACTAAAGGTCTATTTATACAAAATTGCTAACTATTATTATATTACGCCTTTCGATAATAATAAATAATGCATATGAAAACTAAATGATATAATACTAATAATATAAGTTACGAAATTTAAATTATTCGAATACACGTAATTCAAACGTAACATGATTAAGTTATACATGTCACTTTTATGATGAGGCGCAGTACAATTTGCGACTGACACCGGTTAAAAAAATCTTTAACCAGTTCCAACCTCTACTAATCCACTGTTTCAGCCAGATATCCCTGAAGACGTACTAGGAGGTCTTAATGCAGCCGTAACCCAAATGACGTGGCGAAATGAAAATCTTTTCCACGTCCATTATTTGGTCGTCGTTTCACGAGAGAATGCAATCGGTACTACTTTTTTGGTAAGATCAATGTCCTTGAAAAGATGGTTAATTGGAGATTTTTCAGTGTTTGATCTCGTGATCTTAGAAGGAAACCCGGAAGCACTGGTCTCCAAATTTTCTGAAGCTACCTGTTCAACGATCAACACTGTTGTTTCATTAAGGGAGTAGTTATTTAGAGAATTAAATAGTTTTAATGATATATACTGGTAAATTTAGTTGTATTTTATTTTATCTTTATTTTTAATTTTATTATTATTTATAAGAAAAATTGTCAAACATTTTTATGCCTTTTTTCGATTTTTAAAACAAAAAGATCTGCTGTACCATTAATGACTCAATTTGGATGGACTTAGATATGCAAATGAATCAATCCTTTTTGGAAACAAAGATTTTTCGATAAACAAAAAATTACAAAGTTACTAAAAATGTTTTTTTGTCGCACAGCATCTGATATATGAGATAAATGATTCAATTCTTGTATTTAGTTGGTTTATATAAAAATATTTTTAATTAAAGGATTTTCTTCTACCGTATATATAAACACATATGTACAATAACAACTCTATGTGATCGTTTTTTTTTAAAAAAAAAGATATTTCATAAATTTAAATCTCAAAATTCTCGTAAATTAATTGTCCTTTGGTTAATTATTACTATTCTGATACGTTATTTGTAGACCTATATAAATGATAAAAAATTAATATACATAATCTCATGGAAGTTGACATTTGCTATGTTATGGACTGCACTAGTTCTATGGGGAGTCATATTAACGCTGTTAAAGCCTGTATACTAAAGGTGGAAAACCACATGGAAAAGATGAAGCCAAGTGTTAAAATTCGATTCGGTTTCTGTGGCTATCGCGACTACTGTGATGGTGCTAATCGCCTGCAGATTTTTCCCTTCACTGAATCGTATGTGCAATTGGAAAGGGACTTATCCAATTGTTTAGCCACGGGCGGTGGAGACTCTCCGAAAGACGTCCTAGGCGGACTCAATGTAGCCGTAAATCAAATGTCCTGGCGCAATGAAATCCGCATAATTTTTCATATCGGAGGCTATCCACCACACGGCCGTCGTTACAAATTTAATGATGATGACTATCCTAATGGCGACCCGAACGGTCTAACTGCAGAAAGTGTGTTAGGGGAGATGAAATCCAAAAACATCTTCTACTTTTTCGGGAAAATCACAAATTTTACTAATGAGATGGTTAATATATTCCGCAGCATAATTGGAGAATTTCCAGTGTATGATCTTAACACTGTAGATACGGGGACGTTAGTCAACTTATTTTTTGAGGCACATTGTTCGGACATGAAAACTGCTGTCTCACTTATAGAATAGTGTTATCATCAACTCAATATCGAATTGAAATTTTTTTTTTCCTTTTTCATTAAATGAATTAGAATTCGAAATATTTCGAATATTTGATTTTTAATTCGAATGATTGTAGGAGTCTTTTTTTATTTGAATAAATTAAAAATATTTTTTTTTTTTTTAGCAAATCTAAAGGATGTGATCAAATGTATCAAAATAAAATCGATCATTGATTGACTGAAGAATTCGATGACTTTCATAAAATTTTAAACTTCTTTACAATTAATTGACTCTGCCATCTGAATTCCTTTGGGATCTATTACATCAATTACATTTTAAATTTACTAAAATTAATTGTGGTATAAAATTTAATAAAGAAGAAGTGTATCAATTTCTATAAATGCACACTGTTTCTATAAACTACCGGAAATGTTTAATTCACGTGATTTTGGCCGGCATTATGTAGCTTGACCGAAATTAATCAGTAACAAACATAAATTTTTATATTATTTTCATTTATATAGTATTTAGAAATATAAATTAAAAACTCTTTCCCATCGATCACTTTTCGAAAAAAGTCTAAGAAAATAAAAACGTCCACCTTCAACGTCCTATATATCTTTTGACTCCGTTAGTTAGTCTTATAGTTCTACAACAACTCAAATACACTTTTACAATCAGGAAAGAGTTTATTTTAGAAGTTACTTTTATTCACCATGGTCAGAAAAAACCAAAACAAACAAACGGCAATGAAAAATAAGCATCGTTTCAATCCAACAGAACACCAACAAACTCCCAAGAAACCAGTTGCTTCAATCTCTGGCTCTGGAGAACAAATAGACCTGTCCTCAGCTTCAGACGCTGCACTTATCGAAAACTTTTTCAAACTACTGACTTCCATTCCCTCCAACGTCTTGGATAAGGACAAATACCTTTCTATAGAAGATGATCCCAATATGGAAATGGATCAAAACAAAGATTTCACAGTTATTACTCGTTCAACCCCATTTGCTTGTGCAGAAACCATTCCCAAAAGCCCCAAGGACCTCCTCACAGCTACTATTTCGAAGATTGTTAATACTTACTTCGCTCTTGATGATGCGTTCAGGAGGATTAACATCCGCTACGTTAACCTTGTTCGGTCGATCATGATCTACTTCAATGATCAGCAATCTATGGAATCAGCCCTCAATGTGAAATTTCCCGATTTGGATATCAACCAGCTGGTTCAATATGTGACTTACAAAGAAAATATGCAATTCCCTCAACGCACACTTCGTATCACCGATATTCATCTTAACCTCAAAAGGAACAGCTCACCAACATATTTGCTGAATACGGCAAGATAGTTACTGTATAAATGTTCACCAGAGATCTATGGCAACAAGCTTACATCACTTATGAAGATCATAAGAGTATTGATCTCTTTCATACTCAATGGTCACATTTAATTTACAATGACTGCGTCCGGGTATACCCGGCTTGCCTCATCCCAGAACAAGTTAAACAACGAAATTTTTTTAGAATGAGACTTACCAATTTACCCTTCATCACCTCCGCTAGGGATCTGCAAGACATCACCTTAGCTACTAAAGCTAAAGCCCTCTACATCCCTCGCTTCAACAATTATAAACCTTGATCCTTCGCAGTCTTTTACTTTGAAACAGAGGCAGACTTCAACAATGCTGTTAAACAATCTTTCACATTTGGTGACAATGAACTCCAATGGTATTCAGCTATTGTGAGATGTTACCATAAATGTAGTTCTCCAGAACACATTGTCATGAAATGCCCCCAAATTGTCCCATCAGTAAATAACGATCTTGTTGATCAGCCTAAAACTCCAATTTACAAGCTTTCCTCCATTCAAAAACTATACAATCGCTTCAAGCCAGTAGGATCTAGATTCTTGATCATAAGACACAATGATCGCTAATCCAACCACAATCAATCACCCTTTCTAAAGAGAAAAATAAACCTGCTACAGATAAAGGCAAAGCTAAAGACAAACGCTTCACAGGTTCTTCGATTGATAATTCAATTCGTAATCCCAATAATAATAACAACACGACTAACAACAAGCTAGACAGAATCCTCAGCATGCTCACGGGCATGCAAAAAGCTATGTCTGATCTTGAAACTCGCATAGTTAAGCTAGAAAAGGCCCAATCAACCATTTATGCCTTACCTTCCTCTTCACTATCAAGCGTTCCGAATAACAGGCCAATTGCGCATCAATCTACGTCTACCTTTACCCCAAAAAAGAGTTCGTATTACCAATTCCTCTTTAGATGAAGACCTTAATAAATCACCTGTTCCTATTGACTTTAAAACACAAGCAATCATTAAAGAATAAGCCTCTGTCATCGCTGAACAACAGAAGCAATTACAAATCATTAATGCCCAAATGCTTGAATTCATGACCCAGGTGCAAAAACCATCTGGTTCCTCCTCACAATAATTTCACCTATTACCTAACTCATAACCATGATTAATAATAATACAAATATTGAAAAAAATTACAAACATAACAATAAACATATAAAGCATCTTACCAACAATCAAATTATTTCAAAAGGCACACCTACTATATCTTTTGCTACTCACAATGTAAATTCACTTCAGTGTTCAATTAAAAATCAATTTATTAACGATACATTCACAAATCTTAATACGGACTTCATAGGTCTCACTGAAACTCGACATAAGTCTGACCAATCCTTTCGTTATAAAAATGACCCTGATTACACTTCTTTTTGGAGCATCCGCCTTAACTCATATGCCAGAGTTGGCATCCTTGTTAAAAAATCCTGGGTTGTTTACATTCAAAAGGCTTATCTAGATAATGATCGATTTATCTACATAGACTTGTATTTATCTGGACATACCAAACTTCGCATCTTCTGTGTCTATATTCATGCTTCAACTGAATCTGATATTAAGATTAAACGACTCAACCTACACAAATTAATCATCAAACATGTTTATGATAGCATCAGAGCAGATTTCAGGACTGTCATCCTAGAGGACTTCAACGCAAATCTTGATACCTACTGATCACAAGTTAACAATGGTAAAGCATTACACTGGCAAATGGACTTTTACAAACGGCTCTTCACATTAAACTTCCTAGACCTTTATGACATTTGTCATGATACATTCCAACCCACATACTACTCAGGCTCACGAAGTTCAAGAATTGACACCATTTTTATCTCACCCAACTTCACTATAGAATTCCTTTATTCATACTTAGATCAGCCAGTCCTTTATTCGTCCGACCATAAGGTCATTTTCGCGACATTCACTGATTGTTGTAGGCAATCAAGTGCTTAAGGTCGTACCTTACAAAATAAACGATAAGTCCCCAATTTAAGAGCTATGAACCTGTCCAAATGGAATGAATTTGCTGCGCACACTGACTTTCATTATAGATATTACAACCTGGATTGTCTCTCAAACGTCCCCACTAACAGATGCAATATGAACACTTATAGATAGACATTAAAGCTGCCATCCTAGCCGCCAACAGATGCGTCATACCTCAAGTGTGGATTTTCTCACAACAAAGAGATAAACGACCTTTTGAACAGCCCCCTCTTTCATTGCAACCAGGAAAGTTAGATCATTCCTGCTCCATTTTAAAGATTTACTTTTATGAACAAACCATTGGTCTGAACTCCTGAATGGTTTCGTATCAAGGATAATATAGAAAAGCTGATCGCAAAATTGAAACTTCCTACGTATTCCTTTCCTCCCTCCCTGCGAACTGATAATATCAATAATGTTAAATCAAAAATTAAGGATCTCTACAAATCTTTAACAGCACTAGCTAAAATCGATATACAAAAACTAAAAGAATCAGCTATCAAGTCCTTTATAGATAAGCGATGTGACAACCTGCAAGATGACCCTCCAAAATGATTGCCTCTATCTTGAATTGAAAGAAACGAACTATAGTGCTCGATCGACTGCTTATCACGGTGTGACGGGTAAAATTTTAGATAGATTTAATTGGTAGAATATTAAGTCCACTTTATTGCCATGTAGATCTTTTATGAAGAT
>CAJVPQ010002304.1:0-14305 GCA_910591825.1 Funneliformis caledonium
CCATGTACTTGAAATACAAACGTAGATTCCTTATACGCGTTGAACTGAGAAACAGGAGCCTAAGTCAGGTTGGCGGTTGGAGCGGGGGGGGGGGGGGGGGGGGGGAACTGCCAGAAAAAATCAATTTTACTTTTTATATGCCAAAATATTTTTGGGTCAAAATATGTTCAGATTTAGCATTACTCATTTTATTTTTTCCAGTCGTTTCCCCTTTTCTATTGCAAAGGTCCCATATTATTAACCGTTAATATGATTTTGATATTGTAATGTCAACATTAATAGCATTAGTCATTGCGTCGCCACATTAATTCTAAAGACTGAACTATAATACAAAAAAATATTTTTGTTTTTATTAATTATTTTAATAGAATTTGAAATATAAGTATAAATGCTTATGTTTAACTTATGTCCACTACTGCTCGCTAATATTGTCATCATCTTCATCCTTCGGTAATACATTTCCCAATCTATTAATTATATTACCAAAAGGTCCAGGTAACCCTTCTTGAGATTTGAAACTTTCTAATAAATTCTTTACAAGGTTCAAATCCACATCAACAGGTTTATAAAATTCCTCATTTGATTCTTCATCACCTTTTTTAGATGACGAAACACTACCTTCATCTTCATTTGATGAATGTACGAATGATTCAGGAATTTTTGAAGTAGAAAGTTCAGCTTCCATTGCTTGCATATATGTATTCATATCTATATCCATTTCTTCATTTGATATAGGCGCAGTATGTGTGTCTGATTGATTTTCTTGTATAATAACTGGTACTTTATTGGTTTCTACCAAAACAACATTTTGAATACATTTATTTTAAAAAGGGATAAATATTCCGTGAACAATGTATATTTTACCTGCTGCTTCTTGATGTTCTTGCTTTACTTTTTCATTTGTTAGTTTTCTGTATTCTTCTTCAGAAATACCTAATTATAATAATTAATTAAAATATTTTTATTAGGGTTTAGAATCATTTTGATTTTTTATTAGTTACCCAAAGTCTGTCTCATAATATTCAGAAATTTTGTTGGATCTAAATGGACTTCGTTCTCTAAATTAGAATGTGATTCATCATCGTCGTCGGTATCATCATCATCATCATCCGACATATGTTCACTATAAAAACGATTAATTAATAATCATTTTACGATGATAAAATGATTAATATTTAAAAACCATACTCTAAGAATTCTGCTCCTTCAAATCCAGCTCCTTCGAAATCAACAAATTTTTCAAATGCGTCAATCATATTTGTCAAGTCGACTGAGTTTTTTTGCCCGTCCATAAATTCTTTTGTCTACGTAAGGCAACAAAATTAGGAATTATAATGTAGAACGTTTATAATAAAATTTACACGGTCAAAATGTTTTGTCTCACCCACTTCTTTATTAATCTCTGCATAGCTCCTCTCTCGTTCATTAAGTAATTCTTCCAGTTGCTTAGGATCGATATTCATCCATGAATCATCATCTTCAATTGTGATTGCAGTTAAAACCTCATCAGGAATCATAGGGCTTCTTAACAACTGATTAATTTGTTCAAACGGAGTTGTCTTATATTTAGTTTCATCATCTCTAAAATTATAATATTTTTAAAATATGAATAAGGTCATGTTATTATCAATATAATAACTTACAAAGTTTCTATATATTGTTGTTTGGCAATCTGATCGAGTTGTTTATATTTTTTAGATCCTTCAACTTCTCCACGATAATAATTTCGTTTCACAAGCTTATCACGAAATAATTTCCAATCCGGATCCTCATTAAATGGATACGTCTAATATGAAAGAGGGATAAAAACTATCTTAAAAATTTTCAATGATACCTTTGAATAATCATATTATTTTACATATTAACCTCAGCAATCATATCGGATGATCTCGTCGCTAACTTTGTATAATATTTATCTGTACATAAAATTTCAAATCCACATGCCTAATAATAAGATGTTAATTTAAACAATTCCTTAAATCAAAGTGATAATTTTTATAACTTACCACTTTCATCCCTAGTTCGGCAGATTTGTATTTTTCAGAGGTACCAGCGGGTAATTTAAAAGGTTTGGGTGGATAAAACCGTTGACTTAACATTTGAGCATATAAGGTTTTTGTAAATTTCACAGAAACAGTTATTGATGTAGATGGAGGAAAATTTTCCATCCTTTGGCATGCTTTTAACGCGATAGGATCTCGAGTGTAGAATGCCTCCACGGCTGAAGCTAAAAGCTGAGGATTCTGATGTAACACATGGGCTATTTTTCTTGGAATATGACACCTTGCATGGTGAATATTTTGTTGAATCTTTTGCGGAAACTCGTCCGACTTTCCAAAAGCAACCAGTTGAACATTAATATCGGCTTTTGTATTGACGTTATCATTTCGTATCATTTCCACTGCCTTTTCGATTGACAATTTTCCGGTAGGTATACTCAACATTTCGGCAGGAGTTCGTGGCAATGGAATGATGTGCAATTCATTCTGATAAATAAATATCTATTAAAAAAAAAAAAAAAGAATTAATACAAACATAAATACACATATATATAATATATATTTTTAACTTACCCTATTTTGACTATTACTGGGATCCAGCCAAGACGGAAGTTGTTTGGCAGCTTCAATCAACAAGAATTCTCCATCATAATCAGAAACACTGCCAAATCATCAGTCATTGAATACGTTGGAAAATAAGAATTCATAATTATTTAAATACCTGATAACTGCATCCTTAAATTTTAATGATATTTGCCGTAACAAAAATACGATAAACCATTCATCATCGATACAATCTCCAAACCTAGTTTTCCCATGCAAGAAAGGATAACCAGGATCTATTTTTAAAATAAAAATGAAAACGTGCAAGCGAAAGAAAAAAAAAAAAAAATGATTTCTTTTTTTTTTTTGTCAACTACCAGATTCACTTTTTATGATCTTTAATTGAAATGAATCCTTTTGCCAGATATATCCGTTTAAATATTGGCTTAATTCTGAAATAATGAGCGCACTGGTTTCTTGAAGAAAAGATTCATGATCAGAAGTGGAAGGAAAAGGAAAGTAGATCGAATAATAAACTTGGTCTTCAGAAGGAGGTAAATTATGAAAAAGGGTTTCCATATTTTTTATGAGGTTGAAAAAATTTCGTGATAATTTTAACGAAGATCACATGTAAAGCGTGTTAAATACGTAATTCGTAATCCACTGCGCCACATAAAGATTACAATTTTTATTTTTTAAATTTTTTTTTTTTTATTTTTGTATATACAATATAAATAAACATAACACTGAATCCTAAATAAATACTAAAGTATACTATTTCCGCGTGACATTATTACGAGAACAGAAGACTATTATTTAAGTAACTTAACACAAAAATGCCGATAATGAAAAAGATCACGAACAATAGTAAAATGCAAAATAAAGTGGCTTCATATTGTATACCTAAATTATCCAACATGTTAAATCTAAGTTGAGAAAGAAAATTATTACCGCCATTGAAATTATAAGCCGATGTCGAGTATAATGGAGCATAGTAATTTTGTTGATTTACGTAGAAGTAACCAGAAGGCCTATATATTGAAAATTGAGAATAGATAATATTAGAATATTTTCTTTTATATAAAAAAAAAAAAAAAAAATCATAATAAAATTATACTTAACTCTGTTGCTCTACATCATCTTGACGTATTCCGGTATAAAGAACATCCGACTTATTAAACGCTTTTATATCGTTTATCCTCTTCTTGTACAAATAATATGATAAGCCCCCAAAGGAAGTCAAGATAAGTGAGACGTAGGCATAATATCCCACGAAGACTTCATGCGATGCATTGTATTGTTGGAATCCCAACGGAATTTGTATAAACGCCAAGAGTGTTAATATGCGTCCCCACCACCTTTGGAAAATTTTGAAATGTAATGTTAAATTTGTTGATCCTTTGAAAGATGAGAAAAAAAAATCATATCATGAATTTACCAGTGTAGTTTGGTCCACCATGGGTAGTATTTTCTGGCCGAATCATAGAGTTTATGATGAATCCACCCGAGAGAAATTTGAAAGATGTAGCCCAAAAATACGGCAAGTCCAAGAAGATGATGTGAATTGGAAGCATTGAATCTCACACCTGCCGTGATTGCAAATATTATTCCAAACAAAATTAAAGGAGAAGCCACGAATTGTTGAATTCCCCAGTGAAGTCGGAACCACTTTTGCGGAATTATGTTTCTCGTGAATCTTGCAATAAAAATAGCTCCAGGAACCACGATACCCCACGCAAAGAACATGGCCACTCCGTGAGCGATAATGTATTTTTCGTAATTACTCATGACGGGCACACCAGTTGATTTAAAGATAAATTTTCCTTTAGCGTTATGTATAGTGATTTCATAAGTTTCAGGATCATCCGAAGGTCGGTCGTCGGTTTGAAGAGCCCAAATGATTGGTTGTTCGGCTGTTTCGATTTTTGATCCAGTTACAGAAATCGGTCGAGTGAATTTTGCAATGAACTTTCCATCTTTCAAACCACTTGCCGTAGCATCTAAACTAAGGTCATTTTGTTGTTCGGTGGGGTATGGTACACCATATTCTTCCGCTTTACGTTGTGAAATTATTGCTGATCCATTCGTTGAAGGCCAGGCCATCTACAAAATAAAAATGTCATTCACAAATCCGCAGGATAATACATTTTACTCGTAAAAAAAAAAAAAAATTTTAAAACCCACCACAATGTAACTTCCAACCATAGAATTGCCGAAACCGATTGCGACCCATCTGAAAATAACAAATAAATTAATCGCAAATACTAGGTTGGTTAAATGATATGTAAAGTTAATAAAGTTAATAACTACCCCATAGTCGTTGGAGCTTCTAGTTCAAAGGATAATGAATTTCCGGTTGGTGTTATTTTAATACAAAATCCATGGTTTACACATTTTTCAGATTGTCCATGTACTCCGACTATAATTTAAAATATTTAAAGAATGAATTTACTTGTTTTTGCGTGAAAATTCTGTTCCGACAATAATCATTTTTTTACCTTGTATAAATATCAAAGCAATTAGTAATAAAATAAGTATTCGTTTCTTCATCTTATTGTTAAATTTTTTATATACGAAACAATCAGATAATCAAGCGAACTTCTCGGGAAGAAGATTCTCGATACTTAAAAAAATAAAGAAAGGGAACAAAAATTATTTCGATTTTTTGAAAAATAAGCAAGAAAATGTATGTTATATTAAGATCCTTATAATGTGGGGTGAAAAATAAAAACGAGGCTGTGTTGGGCTTTTATACACTTATTCACAATCCATTATCTCATAGTTGTTATAAAACCAGTAAGTATCTATCCAAATAAAGAAACTTCATAGAAAAATTGAAAAATGAAATTAACATTTCGGGTTATCCTTTTACTCTCACTTTAAGTTTTTCTTTTTATGGTATTACCATATTCCATGATTTATTATTATCATTATATTTCTCGATTTGATATAAATATCTGATGAAATTGATGGCATTCACCTTTCGGAATTTGCGTCAAAGACCTTTGTTGGTTTCTTTTCTTTTCTCACTCACTCGCTCTTTTCTTTTCGATTTTAAAACCCTATTCATTCAATGGTCTTTTTAAATGACGGGGATTGTAACAACAAATGTATATACATACTTTGTTTGGTTACACCTTCAAGGATTATGGTGCAATATTGATTTGATATGCAAGGTTATTATTAATTCAGACTTTGAAATGGACACGTATTCATAATTCATTAAATTGAGGCTTTGACGTTATCGTGGCAAAGCATTTCGACGAAAAAGAAAGGACGAATTCCCACACTGCCACGAACAAATAATATTAAGCCCCCTTTATCGTTTTTATTGTACAGTTCATTACTTTCTTTTTTTATTGTAAACTGTCAAAAGAAATATTTATTTACTATGGAATCCCTGTTACATTTGTTCAACTTCAGTAATTTCATTGTCCTATTTATAATGAATGCTTCTCTTGTTGACACAAAATGAATTAATAAAATAAATGATTTGATAGATCTTTTAATTTATCTAATCTTTGTGGGACTGTCAATCATGACCAACACAAATAAGTATTGGGTTTTTTCTTTGAGGGGTAAATTACACACCACATTTCCATCATTAACATTCGATCACTTTCTATTGCACCACTAATTAATTATTTTTTTACCAGGGCGTTATTATCACGTGAAAATAAGCTTCACTTGTAAATAAAGCTGCGGATTTTAAGTTTCGTGTTACTTGTAAAAAAAATTTTTTCTATTTTTTTTTTTTTTTTTTTTTTTTTTTCCTCGTGCGGATCAAGTGTCTCATTGGATAACGATATCTTAATATTCAAAGATTCGAAATATCAGAATTTTTTCTTATTTGTTCGAAAAATAACAGCCATAAAAAAATAATGCCTTCAAATCCTTTAGATAGATTGGCAGCTTATTTCAAGCCTTGTACAAGACCATTTGTACAAGAAGATTATAATAACTTGGAAGATACTTTTGCTGAATTACAAAAGAAACAACACAATCCTTTAGATAATTTGAGTGCGTTTTTCAAACCGATCACAAAGAAATTTGAGGAATCCGATTATTATAACGACGAACGTAAGCCAAAAAAAGAAGTAAATCAATAGATCCAATTTAATCTTAATGTAAACCTTTATTTAAATAATGTTTGAATTTGTAGTTTTGGCTTCCCATAACCCTTTTTTTGATAAATTTGAAATTAGCAACGCTGCTAGACCGGAAAAAAGACAGTCACCGAATCCAATAAATTCTTCTACGAAAAAAAGAAGATTCAGTTCTTTTGACGATGAGATTAATCGTTTGCCTTCATTATCAACCAAAACTACGTCAAGCGATACCTCATCAAGTGAAAGCAGTGACGATGATGAAGGTATGAAAGTTATTTTTGTTGCTACCTTATGTTATAAACATTTGATTTAATACAAAATCTTTATAGGCGATAATGAATCGTTTCCATTATCCGAGTTTAATCAAAAGATGTTGGAAAGCGATGATGACGTTGATTCAATGTTGACCGAAGTAAATACCATTGATTTTATTAATTGCATTCTTGATTAAAGAAATTTTTAATTTAACAATTTACTTTACATTTATATTGTCTCTTAGTTTGATATTGTTGATAATTTGGAATCGCTGTCTTTTACAGATAATGTATAAAAAAATATATATAATTAATTGTATTTTATAAAATAACAAACAATTCAACTCTTGTTGGTGCACTTCTTCCATTATAGCTTAATGCTACTGATGCTTCGCAAAAGGTCATGGAGTCCATGTCAACAAGACAAGTCGTTACAGCGGTTGAGGATGCGGAGAGCACGAACACCGTGAAGGGGTGAGATAAGAATTCTATACTTTTGTGTTTGTTTTGATTTAATCTCATAATATAATTGTGTATTTAGGGATGAAAATTTCCAGTCAGTAATGGTTCAGCTCGAAAAGATTAAAAGTAAAGAAAAGGAAGACGAGTTACCACAGACTTCTGAAAAAGTCAAAGGAGAAGGAAAAGGAGATCTAAAGTTCCCGAAGGTAAATTAATATGCGTGTGTATTTTAAAATAAAAAATATATATATTGAGAATCTATTTTTAACTTTATTTTCTTTTGGAACAAAATGGTGCACTTTAGGCGCCCATGGCTGGTTTTACTGGTAGACGGAAACACCAATTTCTTGACATGCTTGATCATCAAGCATTTAGGGCGCGACATCAAAAAGTTATAATGAAGAGAGCTCGAGGACCGAGTCTTAGTGGTGGATTAACTAGTTTGTTGTCGAATGGGTTTAAACCGACCTCTATGCTTGGATAAATAGTATAAATTTAAAAGGAGATATTTTTCATCTGCATATTTTTAAAAAAGACAATAATAAGGATAATTAAGTGTTGACGCTTAATTTTTTTTTAAAAAAAAGTTTTTCATATTTTCAAAAAGTATATTATTTAATATAAGGTTAGCATTAGGTAGGATCTTTTACTGGGTAAAGAAAAAAAACTTGTATTTTTTTTTTTATAAAAGAAAATTTCTTAATATTCATTACGCGTTCTCGGAAAATTTAATAGAAAAAAAAAAATTTCATGTGCCAATGTTTTCAATAAAAAAAAAATACCGGTACTGTACTTTTTTTTTTTTTTTATTTATTTATAATGTATATTTTTTTTCACTACATTAATCTTTTCTAAATTTTAAATAAGCAAAGAAATGTATTCTATTATTTTAATCTAAAATAAAATTAACATGTTAAATATATTTCTATCATCATTTATCATGCAACAATAGAAAAGGGTGAAAATTTAAAATTTTGACCCATAGTAACGTGCATAATTTAAACTAAACAACCAATTTAGATTTTCCAAGATTTTCCAAGATTTTACAGATTTTCCAGATTTTCCTTTTTTTTGTGTAAAAACCTCACATTTGCCTATTTTCAAAGACCAAACCACTTTTAGGAGGTAATGTAATAGTACCAATAACTAGTTTATTGTCAACCTTCCCACTGTGTGTCGTAATTTTATATTTCAAAATCAATTTATGTAATACGAGTTTTGTTTCGTTTATGGCAAAAAATCGACTAATAAATAAACGTTAATGAGTGAATTTGAAATTCATAAAAAAAAAAAAAAAAAAAAAAAAAATTTACCCGGGGCATGCATGTTTACCACCACCAAATACAGCAAAGGAACGATCAATTTTTGTCGCAGAAGAGTCCGTATTTACAAATTGAAATGGCTTGAATTCTTCAGCGTCCTCACCATACGCTTCTTTTGACTTTAATAAATCTTCCATGTACATTTTTACAGTGCGTCCTACAAACATATAATATATATATAAAAAAAGGAAAATTTAATCAAATCATATTTTTAAATAAGAATATAAAAAAAAAATAATTTGAATAATTACCTTTTGGAATTGTGTAACCATTAGAGAAAGTGTAACTTTCTGACTCAACAATATGAGGAAGGTTGACTAATAAATAATATTAGATAAGTGAGATATACTTTTTCAATTCACGGAAATCTTTTTCAAGTACCCACCTATTTCATCAGTATGCCTAAGAGATTCTTTAACGAAACTATCCAACTTTTTCATCTTTTTTAGGTCGGATAATTTAGGTGATCCATTACACTCTTTATCAATTCGTAATGCTTCTTCATATAATTCCTTCATGAATTGTGGTCTACCCCCCAAATCTAAAAAATGGTTGCAAAATCAATTCTTTAAGGGGGTGTAATTCATTTATTTCACATAATGGTTCAAACTATAATTACCGAATAATGCATTGGTGGTTGCTCTACTTGTTGTTCCGATTGCACCAAAAGTTAGTATAAATAAGGTGTCAATATAATATTGAAATCGATTAACGAAATCCGGTTGAGTTATATAATATTCAAGTAGGTCATTCTAAATGAAAAAAAAAAATGTAACCAACATATAAAAAAAAAAAAGTTTTTTATTGAAAAGAAATTTTATTTACACTAGGTTTATAATTCGCGCCCCATACTTTTTTCTCGTTGAGACGTCGTTCGATTATTGGTCCCACATTTTCTATGATAACTTTTCGATGAGATGTTATCGGATTCCATCCCAATATTATAGGTAATCTATTAAAAAAAAAAAAAAAATTTTTTTTTTTTTAAACATCATAATCGGAAGGTAATGCAGAGTAACATCGTACTTACGTGACTAGGAATTCGTGAAGTTTCGGATGGATGAAAGAAAATATTGGTGGAAGTGCTACCAATATGCCCAAATCAAAAGACCAATTCGCTAATGAATTTACTAGATCATGAGTCGCCGCTTTCTAATATTTTGTTGAAAAAAAAATTTTGAAATTAAATTTTAAAAAAATAAATAAAATAAATAAAAAAAATAAATAAATAAATAAATATAGAAATACCTCTCCAACCAATATATTAGCAATCGGTAAAGCGATTATATTATTAGCTCTCATCCAAGTATCATAAAAGACTTTTGGCTCTAGAATTAATTAAATAAATTACTTGATATTTTAATAAATTTAAAAAAAAAAAAAAATGTAAATAATGCTGCGGTGTCCGATTCACACCTTCACAGTTCCCAATCCATTTATCGATCCCTTTCGAGATATATTTTTGTATGATTGGGGCGTAAACATCAAATTTGGCGGAAATTTCTTCTCTGGTAATCTTAGCATTAAAACGAAGTACTTCTTTACTTAAACCATTGCTATAAAGGAACAACTTATGAAAAGGAATCGACTATAATACAATAATAGAATTACAGTGTTAGCAAGGTTCAAATTTATTAGCTTAGATATTAACCTTATTATACCTCAGGAACTGTACTACCAAAGTCTTCATGATTTTTAAATACTTCATTCAACGAACTTCTTGCGGCTATCGTAATGATACGTCCGAATACATAAATCGAAAAACTGTCACCATACTAAGAAAAGGGTACGTTAAGTTCACAATCTTTTTTTTTTTTAAAAAAAAAAAAAAAAGAAAAAGTCATATTGTTGAATTAATAGTTTACCTGCTCTTTACATTCTTTAATAAAGCGTTTCGTGTGAATTAAATAATTATATGTATGTCCAAGAATTGGAATCGCGTAAGGTACAAAAGGTGGTTCATTCTATTTAAAAGTAAGGTCAAATTTAATGTGTATTAAAAGAATTTATAAACCGGGACTATGTTACTTACTATTCCTATGCGAGGTCGTCTTATAATATACAAAATAATCAAAAAGATTACGCATACAGAAATTGGATGGAATAGTGAACCCTCAATGGAATAATAGCTCATCATTTTACAATTTTTCTGAAAAATTTTATGAAATTTCGATTAAAAAAAATATATATATATATATATCTTTTATTTACAACATCCGGTTCTTTGGAAAAATCCATCTTTTTTTATAATTATTTTCGGAATATTATATTCTCGGGTAATCCCCGATTATTCATTGTGTCTAATTGTCAAACCAGTGGAGAGATTTTTACATATTATCTTTACCTTCTATTATAGGAATTTACTAAATCATTATAAATAAAGTTTCAATACAAATATGCAGATTGAACTCAGATTGTGTAACTTTTCTTTTTTTGGTATGTTTGTCGTATCTAAAAAAAATATATATATATATAGTTTTGTAGAGTGAGTTCACGAGTTGATTTATCACGAACCTATTCATTAATTAATTAATCGGAATCATATTGATGTTTTTATAGCTAGAAAAGATACATCAACGCCAGAATATACACATATATTCATGCTAATACCCTAATTTCTGGTTAGTGAATGTGTTTCTCCTCTATAAATTCCTAAACTGATATTCATTAAGACCGCTCATTCTTGAAACTTCATTGATGACTCCACTCCATATTATGATTTGTTATATTAGATTGAATAAATCTGGGTAAAACATTGTATTGTTTTAAATAATGATGGTGAAGGAGATGATTTTTTTCATAAGCCAACCCACCCGAGAAAATAATGTGCCTATTACAATTTATTTCAAAGATAATACAGTAAATAAAAATACTTTATCACGTGTCACGTATAAATAATTAAAATATTAGATCTGCTCGTGAAAATCTTCCTATGAGGAATATATAAGAAAAAAAAGTGTCTTTCGAGGATTTCGTAAACCTATTTATTAGGGTCGAAATTCTTTAATTTTTTCTTGCGGTGTAAATGGACGTTAATATATCTATATTTTTCTTTTTCTAACTTATCATTAAAAAAAAAATATCGTAATCCTTCTAGCGTAGTTTTAATGATTTGAGACAAATTTTCAAAGATTCATCTTAATCTGTTGGTAAAGCAAAAGACAATGTGAAGACAATTGATAATAATCGCGTTTAAGATGCATTTAGATAAATTGTATTGCCAATATACTAAAAAAATATTTTCAAAAATTTTCTTGTCCTGATGGCATTATCGATCAACCTTATGAAACACAGAATTTTTACACCCATTGAACCTAAAAAAAATTTTTCGCTAAAATCTTAAGATAGGAGTTCATCATTTAGTGATAATCTGGAGATAACATGCCCTGTTTTGGTATAGTATCAATCGGATGAATGACAAAAAAAAAAAAAATGTACATACGATTCCATTTCTAGATACAATAAAGACAATAACGAAAAATCGTACCCAAAATTTTAATTACCCCCTGACTTTGAGAAACGAAAATGTCGCAAATACCCGTGATCATCTGATAATATAAAAGTTCCGTCGTCCCGTTTGGGGAGTTTTATCAATTTCTGGGTAAAGATAACTTTTGTGTAACAAACTGAATTTCTGAATTTCAAAATTTTTTTTTTTTTTTTTTGAAAAATTATTTTTTATAATAACAAAAAGTTATATACAGAAGACCATTATAAATTATTGAAGGAATTATAGTAAATTCAAATTATATCTAATTTTTATGAAAGGATAACAAAGAAATATGAGCGAACGCGGAAAGACATTTTATAGCTTTAACAAGATTACCAAAGTTATCTAGTTTATTTTACAAAAGCAACGTTTTTTTTTAACGAGGATTTTTATAAAAGAATTTTTTTTAATATCTTTGCGAACCTAATATAGGACAATTTCAATTAAGCTTGCCAAAGTGCATATATTTTTGGATTTCACTTATTTTAGTCATAATCCAGCTAAAAAAAAGCAATTTTTATTAATATTGCAAGAACTAAATATGACGGTTTCGGAATGGTAAAAAAATAAACATTTGATTTGCGTTTAATACCAGTTATTTTTTTTAAGGATGTTTTCTGTCTACTTGATTTTACAAATTTGTTCTTTGCACTTTGGCTGACATATATCAAAAAGCATTAAGAGGCATGTGATAAAAAGTTATTCGTATATGTAAAGATTACAGATGATATTGTTTTCATCCCTTTAAAAATTAACGTTAATAAATTAATAAATTAGAGAAATACACATATTTAAGCTCAGTTCAATATAAGATAATATCTGGTAAACTTAATTAAAAAAATTAATCTAACCAGTCACACAAGGAAACAATGAGTTAATGCTAATTCTGAACATATTTAGCTTAAAAATCATATTTGGCATATAAAAAGAAAATTTGATTTTTTCTGGCATTTTATTGCAAAGGTCGCATATATTCCTTGCGAAAAACCAACATTTAAAAAAGGATTAACCACTTACACGATTTCATGGAAGTATTTTGATAATGCTATCAAGGATATTATGGTATATTAGAATTAGAAGGAAAAGTAAGATAAAAATAAATACTATATTTTTAAAACAAAAAAAATTTTTTTCTCTGAAGAATTTATAGGGGTATAATATTTTTCACGAATGATTCATTAAATTCTATCGTCACGTGATCAGGCTTATGGTCACGCTTTATTATTCAGTTCAAAGTGTACAAGCTATTTTGCACATATTGCTTTAAAAAATTCGTCTATTCTACCAAATAGTAATTAGTGGGTAAGGAAACTTGCCGACTTTTGTGGTTTTTCAGGAGATTGATAGATTTTGAATAATGAAGCTTTTATTATTTTTAGGGAAATAAATTATTGCCATAATCTGGCGCAGTTATGAATATTTAATTTTGGAAAATAATTTACCAAACTTTAAAAACAAAAACCGAAGCCGATAGTTATTTAAAAATTATATATATATTTGTACTGGAATTCCTCACTTAAAAGACAAATACAAAAGAAAAAAAAGGGTATTTTAAAGTTATCAAATGAAATGTTAAATACAAGTCGAAAGATAAAATACTATTGATGTAATCCCTAAAAAGATCGTATAAATCTTATAAACCTATTCATAAATCTTCCTTCGCCTGATAATGATCTCCAATAAGACTTTTCTTCATACCTGAATACATTAGTTAAACCACGCTCCGCTCCATCTTTAATATTTTTTAGCGTTTGACCGTTGATTGGTAAAGTATACAATTGCTCTTCAAGATTGGATATATCTTCTGGTGAGATTGGAGGTACCGAAGGATCGTTATTCTCGATTGCTTTTTTTATAGCTTCTATTTTTTCCATGTATACTATTTTTGATGTTTCAATTCCTTTGAGGATTTCGTCATCGTAATTATCAGGGTCGACACACTTCTTAATTTTTTCTTGTTCAATGAAATGATCTAGGTAGTCTGCATATACATTATTGAAAATGGCTATCGCGCTCTGCCTCAAAAATTGTGCAAATTTGACGTTGATATCGGTTATTATCTGCTGTTCTTGTTTTAGCTGATCGATCCTTTTTTGTTTATCTTCTATTATTGCTTTCTTTTTAT
>CAJVPQ010002305.1:0-14302 GCA_910591825.1 Funneliformis caledonium
GGAAAATTTAAGGGGTAGTTATATAATAATTTTGGACGATCTCGGGCGGTCGGATACTTATGACCGCTACTGTATATCATTTCATATCCAAAGTTTTACTAAAAAGTGAAAAGAAAAACGCCACGTCGGACTTTGACTCTAAAACCAAAGCTATCCCAGGTCGTCAAAGATCATCTTCAGAAGCTTATATAAAACGCCGAAGAAAAGCCCTCATTGACAGCATCAACACGGAACAAAATCATATGAACATTTTTAATATGGAATCTTCTGATTACTTTTGTACAACGCTATGGGACAAAAAAATTCAACACATTCGAGATGCAGTCAAAAATGGTGACTACGTCACTATTACTGAATACCAAGAGGATTTCAGGACTTTCAAAGATAGTTATGGCCTTGCAGCTAGAGGTCCTGCTTCAAGCATCGTCTGGAATAGACGCAAAAAAGAAACCGACTCCTGGGAGGAGAATATTGTTAGATTGCTTAGTGCAAGGCCATTTGACGGAAAAAACATGGAATTCATATATAATAATATAATGAATTCTACCCTTACACCTATCGATCAGTTAGCCGCGGATTTAGGATGGGGATGGGCTGGTAGGATTTTGATTTAATTGGAGTTTGAAGTGAAAAAGCCGAAATGTTAATTTAATTGTGATTTTTTCCATTATAGCATTTATAATTTCGTTTTGCAGGTAACGGACAGTACAAACGTGCTTCAACTGGTTATAAGTGGGTATGCACCATGAAGTCGGACGGTTTTTGGAATGATAGACCACCATCATTTATGCTCTATGACTTTAAGCATGGGTTCAAAAACCTCGTACCGTCCGACCCAATTATTGAATACATCAACCCTCGCCAAATCAACACGAGGATTTATGGACCTTATCCTGATGAGTATGCATCGGCTCTTAATTAATCTGTTCCTCGTTAATTAATAAATAATAACAATTTTTTTTTTACCAGTTTCACGATCACCCGGAAAGTTGATTACATTGTTACCGAGCAATTGACGTGGGAATCGTCAAAGAAATTCTCCTTTGACCAGGAGATCTCGGACTCCTATAAACAAGGGATTAAGGAAATGTGGGAAACTTCGATCGGACTCCGATTTGGGTTCTCGCAAGAGTTATTTAATAAACATGGGCGGACCAAAACCGTCACTAGGACAGAGTCCAACACAAGTGAAATCTTTATTCCCGCAGGGAAAAGGTAAATATTAAACTTTTCTCTCGGTTTCACTTTAGTGAAATCAAAAGCTTTACACTCATTTCGTTTGAATAGGATCATGGTAACTAGCATAGTTAGCGATCAGTCAATCACCGTTAACTATATTGCCACACTGATCGTCACTGCGAGTTTAAGGATATATGGGTTCCTTAGGCTCGGCTCAGAAGAAAACTTGGATGCCAATTATCACAGTGAATTCCGTGGAGATCGCTCTGAAAAATATTGGCACTACGATTTTGGTGACATGACTGAAATATTTGATCAAATGATACAAAACAGGTAAATAGATATAGGTCCAGTCATGTTTTTTTTTTAGAAAAAATATTTCCTACATCATTCTGACCGTTGAATCTCTGCAGGGCCCCTTGGCTTTGGAATGAATGCCTACATGATCATCCCCGGATCTCTTCTTCCGTGGAGCAACTCAAAGACCCAAAAAAGTATGAATTTATTGTTTCCGGAAAATTTCATGGAATCAATGGTGTCAGAGTTGAAGAAAAAACCACAGTCTTGAGATGAATCAATCGAAGTGTTAGAGCGAGAAAAACATTAAATGTATACATTTTTTGTTTGATTTATAAATATAAAATTTTAGCCTATTGTATATAAATTAACTTATAGATTTAATCCATACACCCATAACATTTAGTTTTAAAAGAATAATATTTCTACCTCTAAAAAAAAATTAATATAAAATAGATTTAGAAAAAAAATTAATTCTAATAGTTTGAATTTGATAATTGAGTCATGATATTTTTGAGAATCTGAGAAAAATAAGAAAACTAAAATCGTTTATATTTCTGTAAATATATTTTAGGTTTCATGTTTAGTTTGTATTAATTATCCTAAGAATAGCGGAAGTCAAATGCAATGTCGTTCTGTCCGCTTGATCGACGAATCAAATTTTGCGTTACATAAATAAATAACCCTGTCTGAAATTATTTGCAGATATCATTTTAAATTTGGTATTATTATCTTTTCATACTGCACATTAAAGAAATTACATCTTTATATCTTAATCAATAAAAATTATGAAATATTTTATTTAAATCAATCGTGTTACATTTTATATGTCGGACTAGAACGGTCCCGTTCCCTAGTTTAACTTAACCATAGCAATATTTAGGTAGGTACTGTACAATGCAAGTCTTGAGGAAAGATTTGAATGCATTACAAATTTGATTACATGTGAGATAATCTTATTCAGAAAGGTTCGTTTACGATAAAAAATAATTCGAACCCGGATTTGAATTGTAAATTTCCATATGATCAAATAATCAACATGCCAACTATTCAATTGTAAATCATAAACAAGTCGCACCAGCTAACTGTATTGATGGACCATAATTACAAGACAATACTTGACTTTATGATTGACAATTTAAACTTTAAAAAATAAATTCATTGCTTATGTAAATTTTGGCCACAGAAAGATCAAATTAAAATAAATACGAACATTTATTGACCTAGAGATAAGAATGCTGACAAGCCTTAACCATTTTGCTTAACATTAGATGTAGAAGGTTTATTATTATTGAAAATGATGTTCTTTATTCATTTATCGTGGACCTAATTAATCTTAATAACGCTTGACCACAAAATTTTTTCACGTGCCGGCAGATCATGAAAGATACTATAATCGTTTGATTGTAATATATTAAATTAATTAAAAAAAAATTAGCTTTCATTTTATGAGTAAATTTTTAAGAGATTAATTATAAGCCTGAGATGTATTTTTTTCTTATTTAGAATTTTAATTCATTTCACTATATACAAAATTTAATAAATCAACATGTAAGCTGTCAACAATTAAAAGGTTTCACTTCCCTGCATATTTGTAATACAATTCCTTAGATTAAAAAAATGAATCAAAACATAAAATTTATAAAAAATAAAAAATGATTTACTAATTCTTTCTGAAGCAATTCAAATACCTAGATAAGACAACGGTTTAAAGAGACCCAAATGAAAAAGTAAAAAAAAAATTAAAATTAAAAATAAAATTAATAATAATACCTCCTATTGAAAGAATAAAAAAAACCAAATAATTGCTGTAGACTACAGCGATCCAACATGCATAAAAAAACAAATTAAAATTAAAATTAAAGAAAAAAAACTTTACCTGATCCAACCCGAAAAGAAATCGCATAATCGTCTCGTCTAAAAGAAAAAAAATGTGAAAAATAAATAATAGCGAAATAAAGCCTTATCAAAACAGCTTAGTACTATTAGATAATTTTTTTTTTTTAGTTTTGGCCTTCGATAACTTCGGATTGTAGCGACTTGATAGATTTTTCTTTCTTTTATATAATATTATTTTATATTATATTTTTTTTCAGCTTTCCATAAAAAAAGGTTTTTCGATTTATTTGATTTTTTCTTTTTTAGACGATTTCTTTTGAGTTGGATTTTAAGTTTTTTTAAATCAATATTAACATTTTATTTTAATATCATTTACTGTAAATATGGAAATAGAATTTTTGCTAATATTCATCCAGTCCAGTATAGAATCATTAATGTACTCTATTAAATAAAACCATGACAGCTCAAAAAACTATAAATTTATTAAATTTTTAAAAATACAATGGTTTGATTATTATGACAATTTACAATTTGCGTCAACTTTTTTATTTTACGCAATATTTTATCGCTAAATTTTTAATGACGTATTCAAATCACATGATAGAGAATTTTATATCGATTCTATGGCCATTTACCCATTTTTTAAAAAAAAATTTTTCCAACATTTCAACTATAAACGTTCTTTTTTATATACCGATGAATGCAAAAAATAATCGTCGCTGGCACAGTTGAAGATCCATGAAACGCAAATGACGTTTGAGATGTATATTCCTTTTTTTGTAAAAAAAATAATCTAACCTTTTATCTCCATGCTTTTTAAGGGATAATGAAGCGAAAATGGAAAAATGGTGATCAAAATTTAGTATGTGACAAAAAAGGAAATGAGTGAATGAAATTTAGACGATACTTTTTTATGATGCTCCGAAAGAACCAATCGGATACCTACCTTTATCGGAAGAAAATTTAACCTTTGACGGGGGAATAAAATTATCGGAATACTATTACTTTATAGGAAATGGTGATATTTTCGAAAACATATAAAGGTTTAGTGGTCAATTGTGTTCGCATAAAGTAGGAAATCTAACAAACTATTGAAACACCTCAAAGAACCTACCTATTCCTATTATTAACGACAAATAGATTGCCCTTGCCTATCTTTAATTCCTTTAAATTTAATATTAATATTTTCATTATAACTGCATCAGCCACATTAAATAAGTAAGATAAATATGTTTGTTAGGAAGGATAAATACCATAAACTAAAAAACGAAAAGCGTGATTGTCAAAATGAACTTGAAATTTCTCAAACAAAAATAAAAAATCTTCGAAATGAAATTGAAAATTCTCAAACTAAAATAATTGGTTTGCGAAATGAACTTGAAATTTCTCAAACGGAAATAAAAAATCTGCGTGAGAATTCTGAAAATCTGCATGAGAATTCTCAAACAGTAATAAGTCATCATAGAAAAAAATTTGAACAGCTACGTGAGAAATGTCTGTCAGAAATGAATAAACTGCAAAATGAAATAAGTCATTTACATGAAATTAACAAAGAATTAAATAGCCAGCTTGATGAAGCACTGGAAGAAATAATTTCTATCAAGAAAAATGATCTTCAGAATTTGGAATCAAGAAGAAACACAGTAAGGAGGAATCGAGCTGGTGATAGTTCCAGAAATGATCGTGCAAATATAGGATTAGTTGATGGATTAAATTCAGAAATACGAAGAAACATAGTCAGGATGAATCGAGGTAATATTGAACATGGAAATATTGAATTAGCTGATGAATTAAATTCAGAAATACGAAGAAACACAGTCAGGATGAATCGAGGTAATATCGAACATGGTAATATAGAAATAATTGAAGACTCAAAATATATCGAGTAGCATTATATCGATACATAAATTTATTGAAATTACTGAAAAACTTATAATTTGTTAATTTTTACATAATGTAAATTAGGATTGATAGTTTAATAGTGAAATTGCGTGAGATGATGTGAAACTTTTATACCATTTTTGATAATTTGAATCATCAGTTTGTCAATGAATGTTATTGTAAATTTTTGTTGAAAAGAATTCGCATATATAATTGTTTATTAAAGTCTTTTTCTCATTTACTATTGAAAATGATTTCTAATTAAAAAATAACGTGCGCACATATATATAGACCTAGAATTTGAATATCTAAACTATATAAATAAAAAAAGTCAATTTTCCGTGGTTAATGTAAAGACGCAAGCAAGTCTAACGTTGTTTTCAGAAACTGTCTTTCGGGATTTTTGTTTCGGAACAAACTACATATAAATATAATGATTGTATCAAAAATATCTGTGCTCTTTTTTTTTTTGAAACTCCACTACATATAATAACAGACCATTTTGCTGAATATGTGTAATCAAACCTGACATTTCAAGTTGAGCAATTGAACATGTGTATCCCGCTAATATTATAATTCTATCATTGTTATTAGGGATGATAACGGTCGGTCGTGGTCGGTCAACGGTCGATCAAAGGCCTTTTACCGACCGACCGGTTAACTGACCGATTTTAACTGACCGGTTGACCGACCGGTTAATAGTAATATAATTGAGCAGTTTTGGCTTAATAGAAAGTTTTAGTTTAACCAAATATTATAATTTTGATTTCTTGCCTAGCATGGCATTTTTTTAAAACTACGTCATTTTTATATATAGTGTCACAGCATTATAACGGACTTTAATTTTTTTTTCAAAATTTCAAAATTTAAATAAAATGTTGATTTGTTAATTTTAATACAAAATGTTTTTACTATTTAAAACATGGTTGTTCAGTCAAGTCACTCGGTCAACCGGTCGATCAAAATCGGTCAGAATCGGTCGGTCAACCGGTCGGTCAGAAGATTTTGACCGACCGATATCGGTCACGGTTATGACCGGTTATGACCGTGACCATTAGCATCCCTAATTGTTATCAATGGTACTGGTACATTTCACGAAATCCGAATCGAATCTTTTTCCAGCTATTTTTTTTTTTTTTTAGATGACTTTTAAGTAATTTTAGGCAAATTCTTTCAGGTTGTATCACGTAAGATAGCATTAATTTTATTTTAAATTATTTATTATTTTATTCTATTTTTCAGGATGCAATATACACTTTCTTAATTCTTATTAAATTTATTTTTTTTATTTCAGTTGATTCGCTTTATAACATAGAAATTGATAATATTTTTTTCTTTTTTCTTAGGGCTTCAAATACTTAGAAAGTATTAATGCATTATTTTTTAATTTTATTATTTGATTTATTTGTTAAAATCTAATAATTAACATAAAGGAAATATAAAACAATGCTTTCTTTAAGTTACATCTCAGGCCTATCTAGTTTATAAACACTAGTCGGAATATTGCATTCGACTAAAAATCGATCTGCCGGCTTTAGGTCCAATTTTGGCCTAAAGCTGGCCGATTTTTAGTTGGCACTAAAATAGTCGATTGGCACTATGTTGTATAACTTTCGGCTATTTTTAGAGAATTCGCATAATAAACGGAACAAAACCATCTAACATTCAAATGAGATTATGCTAACTTTCGGGCAACAGTTAGTAAATATCGGCAATATACCAGCAAAATATCAGTGAAAAATCATTCAAAGTTTTATTGTCGTTTATTTTATAAAAATATACTAAAAATGTTCTAAATGTTGCTATATATACTAAATATATTTAAAATGCATACTATACTACAAATATTCAAAATGTTTGTTATAAAATATACTAAAAATATCCGAAATGTATAAAATATATATACTAAAAAGTTAAAACGTTGTTATGAAAATATAATAAAAATATCAAAAATGTTCAAAATGTTTTTATTAAAATGTTCGAAAAATATACTTAAAACGTTCGAAAGTTCGTTCTATATAAAATATACTCTAAAAATAGTAAAAATTCTAAAAAAAATAAAATGATACGAAAAACGAAAAAAATAGGCAAACAAAAAATGATCAATCGCCTATGCGTCACTCTCTTCGTCATATTCGTTGTCGGTATAATATTGGGAAAGTTATCGAAATATTGCTGTTGACTTGACCGAATGGCTCCTCTAATCATGCTTGTAGTTAGTTTTTCTCCGTGAAGTTGTTCTTCTTCAAGTACATAATTGAGCGTAAATACATCATAGTCTCCAGTAGTTACTTGAAATCAGTTTGTATTTCCTTCACAATCGCCGACAGGTATTTCAAGATTACTGGCAGGTGCTTTTTCTTTAGCTTTATTCTTCTTGTCTTTGGTTTTATCAGATTTTTCTTTTGCTTTCTCTGTTGAAGTTCAATTGTCTAGAGTTTGTTTACGAGTACAATTCAGCGTGTCTTCAGGTGGTGGTTATTCTTTAGTATATCAATCATTATCGTAAATTTGAGCTCTTGACAATTGATTCGATTGTTGAGAAAGTGCTTGTCTTTCAAAAGTTTCTCTTAAGAGTTTCTTGAGCTAAAATTATAAAATAAACTTTAGTTGTTCGTTATAAGCAAATACATCAACAAATTATCATTACCAAACCTCATTGGAGCATCAAGAAAAATCGTACATGACCAGCTGTCATTTTTCATCATCTTCCTGGTCTGTCTCTGATAGTTCCAAGGAGTGATATGCCGAATTCTTGAATATTTTTATAACTTCGTCTCGCTTATAATTCACGATTTGTAGATCATTAGTATTGAATAAGGATTTTGCACCTCTTATTTAACGATCCTTTTTCTGAATAATGTTAACAATGAACGTTATGTCATTTTGAATGTTAGTGTCAATAAATGTTAGAATGTTAGATAAAAGTTAGAATGTTAGTATAATGTTAGAATGTTATATAAATGTTAGTATCGATAAAAGTTAGAAAGTTAGATGTTAGCATCGATAAAAGTTAGAATGTTAGATATTAGTATAACGTTAAATGTTAGATAAATGTTAGAATGTTACAAGGTATAAACAAATTTCGTACCTCTATTATCCGATTATTATTGTAGACACGTCTATTCGTGCGATCCTGTTCTCCTTTCTGGATTAACAAATAACTATTTCTTCTATGTTTATGTAACGCTTAAGCCAATCTTTTATTTAGACATATGAAGGATATATCATAGGCGTAATGACCTCAAGAGTTCAGGAACTAACTTTTGTTGAATTTGTTTATTTTCTTGACTATTAAAAACCTTATCGTACTTCATTTTGAATTTTGGTGATAAGATCTTTAAAATTTCCTTCATTTCATTCTATTTATATTCAAAAATAAATTGTTACAATTAAAATCGACCATTATAATAAGAGTCAGAATTTACGAACCCTCGCATTATCTATAGCTATTTCGTGAATTTTGGTAACAGGCATCTTACTCTTCAATTTTTTTAGTCTGAGAGAACATTCGTCTGGTAAGTTATTGATATCATCATTTGCTGAAGGATTATTTTTGTATTAGTTAATTTCATTTCTTAATTCGTCGTTAATCCTTCTGAGTTCCTTGTTAACATAGATTAATACCTTGTTTTCTTCCTTTAAGCGTTCCATTTTGACTGAAATTCCCTTAATTGCTTAACAAAATTGTCATGTCAGTTCTGCCAGAATCTGACCTGACTTTTCCATTGCTCAACTTGATCTTTAAGTCTGTCAATTTCTGGATAAATATCAAGATTAAATTTTATACAGAATCAAAGAAATTTAGATTAACGTATTATTATATGATATTATACCTTCTTCTGGATCAATGCATGGAGTATTATTGCAGCTTATAGTACTACTGCGTGTTACCAGCATAGGTCTGACTGTCGTACCATCATCAATTTTAAAATTAGTATTTGGTAATTGAATATTAAGTACCCTTTCTTGGAGGTTTAAAAGTGTCTCTAATCTTGATAAAATTCGTCAAGAGAACGGAAAATTACTTGCGAAATCACTTTGTTATGAAGTATTGCTAGAGGAATTACTTCATTGTGTAGTATTGTCAGAGGAACCACTTCGATTATAGAGCAGAATGTTACTTGCAAGATCATTTCGATGAAAAACTTGAGAATCATTAGTGGCATCAGGGGTTTGATTCCGTGAACTTGCCAGTTTTTTTATTATGTATACTTTATTTATCAAGACGTAACATAGTAAGTATATATTAGTAAAATAATATCAAAAAAAAGTTAACTGATTATAAGTTGAAAAGAGCTTGAAATAATATTGAAAGGAGAGAAAAGTTGGCTGATTATAAGTTGGTAAAGAGCTGCTTTATATATAAAAAAATTAAACTTTTAAATAGACTCAAGTCAATCTTAAATGATGTAAAAATAGTATATCAAATCAAACAAGAATAAACTAATATTTAATTAATTTTAAGTCTTATGTGAAAAATCATTTAAACTTCAATTTTAAAGTGATTATAAATAAACTAACAATTGATTATAAGAAAAAAAAATTAATTTTTATCGATTTTTCATTAAAAAATGTCTCCTAAATCAAGAAAAAGATCAAAAGAAGCGTGCAATAATGACTTATGCAATAGTGTATTAATTAATCTATGAACAAGACTAAGACACAGATATCAGAAACTTCCTTCTGTTAAAAATTTGAAAGATATACCATTTCTAAGTGATATAGAAAATACTCCAATTCTAACTCAAGAAATACCAGGTAGTTTATCAATATATATCATAATAGACGAACAAGATGATAAATATCGGCATGATATTGAAAAGGTCAAAACAGAGCTTAAAATCAACAAATTTACAAAGAGGATATCAATGCTAATTTACATCAAAAGTGTGTAAGAAATATCAATCAGCTTAGACTAACCATCACTGGTAGATTCAGCAATGATTCTAATGATAGTTAAAGTGATAATTCAAGTGATAATACTATTTTCAAAGATTCAGAAGCATCTAAAAGTAATAAAACTTTATTAAATGATGAAAATAACAATCATTTTGCCAAAATATTTGAGAACTATTCATATCCTTCATTTACATCATTCATCAAAAGCTAATTGAGATCATAAAATTAATTGAAATATATTATAGTAGAGAAGGGTCTCTGATTGTGATAATTAGAACTTCATTGTGATAATTAATGTGATATCTACTAAGTTAACTAGTATTAAAATAGTCAAAGTATACATAGTTACACTTATTTTACTTAGGAAAATTATTTCCAAAATATACGATACAGTTATCTTAATATAATATCTTCATAATCAAAGATTTTGGTAGAAATAAGATTACACTAAACTTTCACATCTATATATATTCAAACGATTTTAACTCTCTTTATTCCTTTTAGTGCTTTTTATTCAAATGAATGAATAGTGTATTAGGTAATTGAAAATTTTAAATTTTTGTAATCAATTTATATCCAATATTAATTTAATTCTCCTTTAGACTCTCTTTCAAATAGTCATTGACAAGTTAAAACTGAGATTATGTGTCAAATGATTTTTGACAATAAAATTAGTAATATTTTAAGTTCTAATATAGAGATAAAAGGTCTTGAATTATTAGATTACTAGCCATCAATTGGGTCTCTTTCAAAAATAAATGAGTTTTCTTATAAAATGCATAGATTTTGGTTTAATTCTATAAATATACAAGAATCAGTCATTATAGGGAATGAACTATTTCTAGATGAAATGCTAAGACTTTCTTCTAAAAATGTAATCTTTCAAGTTTAATGCTTGACTTGATAGTCGAATATTATATAGCAATTTATGAATTACTGAAATTTTGCAAACTATTTAGGGAAGGTTTACTAGATGCTATAATAATTTAAATCAAAATAAATCATTTTGAAAGATGTCAAATTGTTTCTGAGATCTTAGTTCAGTTATATTTTTATAATATATTAAAAGCTCCTATATATTGACAAAATTTTTGATACATAATAATATTGTCAATTGTTATCTTAGATAAATATAATATTTTTTTACACATATAATCAATTTTTCAAGATTGAATCAATCTAAATATTATCTTGCATATATTAGTTGGTATCATCTTGCAGATTTTGTAAAAATAAGATATTACTTTAGTATTAATAACAAAATATAGACCTGTAATGTCAAATTATAACATACTAACTTTTACCTCCTAAGAGTCACAACTGTATTATACCAGTTCATTATATTTTTGATCAATTTGTTCTGGTAAAATATAAAATTTCAAGTCGTCAAAATGCTATAGAATACTTAGCTATAAATCTGATTAGTAGAAAATATCACATTCATTAAACGTAATAAACAGTTTTAATAAAATGACAATTTTCAGATGTAATTAAGCATTTTAAAGGTTACTTTATAATCTAAAAGTTTGACAACTTTTCATTTATTTTTATATATTGAATTTTTACAATTTTGATTTTTTTAATTTAATTTATAATATCTAAATCAAAATAAATTTAAAAATTTTATAAAATAAATTAGTTTGACAATCAACCATAAAATAATATGTTTTAATTTTAGCTGATATTTATTTAATTTTAAGTGCTCATATTTAACTAAATATAGGTTAATTCAATTTTGGCAGATTTTTAAACAGTTCTTAATGCTGACTAAATTTTAATCAAAATTTTTATCAGTATTACTGAATTTTAGCTGAAATTATAGATTATTGATTTTTCTTATTTTGACTATTTAAATAGAATGAAAGAAAATTTAAATTCAAAAAAATAAAATAAAAAATGTTTTATTTTAAATTAAAATGTTGATCAATTAAAAAATTAATTAAATATTTTCTTATTTTAGCAAATTTGATAAATAGTTTTGAAAAGAGAAAAATAGCTAAAAAAATAAAAAATAAGTTATTGCTAAATCTGAACATATTTTGATCTAAAAATCATTTTTGACTTATAAAAATAAATTAATTTTTCTGGCTGTTTTTTTCTTTCTATTGTAAAAGTCCTATATAGAATTTTTTTATATAAAATCTTATTTGACATATGCATATAAAAAAAAATTGAATTTTGTATAATTAAATATACTTTTTAAAAATAATATACAGTTTTTTTTCTATTTTTTATTTAAAAAATCATATTATTATATCTTTAAATGCAACTTTATTTCTTTTTTCTTTCTTTTTTGAAGTCATTTACAGCTTTTTATACGCTCAAGTTTATCAAAGCTGAATTGTTTAAGATACATATCATTTAGAATCTAAGCTTATAAAAGTATTATTAACATAAATTCTGCTGCAAACTTCTTATTTCTAATATCTATTTTAACTTTTTTAACATTAACCCTTAGTATTTGTATATGATAATTGCCTATACAAGATAAACTGATATCTGAATTCTAAAACAAGTTATTCCATTTTGTCTTTCTAACACTATTTGATAAGTATTATTAGAACTATATCCTTATTTTCTGATTTTTATGATAGGTCTATTATATTTTTCAAAATTTATAAATATTGCTATTAGGAGTGATAGTGGTCTCTACCCTTCGAATAATATATCTTCTATAATTTTCATAGGTCTATTCATCAAATCTGCATTAATTCATAAGTTTGAAGTTAGCATAATTTGTTCTTTGCAAGAAATATTTGTATTTTAAGCCTCTTTGAAATTTTTGAGCTGGTATACTTAACTTATCTTTTTTCATTATATACTACAAATATTTTTGCTATTAATCTATTTAATCTCCTGAGCATCTTATTGTTTATTTTATCTATTTTGATCTATTTGGTTAGTAAAGATATAGCATTTTGAAAACTGACATATTCAATCTTATTTAAATTTTCTTTAAAGCATATTGTGAGAATGATCTAATCATTTAATATACTTTTTTTTTCTTATAATCTTAATAGTTTATCTCAGAATTCCTATTATTCATTTTTAGATTACTGCTAAACTATATCCAGTTCATACACCTCTTTGAATTGCTTATATGCTACTATTCTACTATTTACTAAATTATCATGTAATAGATTATTAACATATATAGATATATTACATATTAGTAAAAATTACCCAAATTCACTAAATTAGATTATAGAATGTCTGCTAAATGATTTGTTCTTTTTTCTAAAAATGTTTGTCTTAGTCTTATATCTATTAACCTAAGCATTCTTCTTCCTATCATATTCTTTTGTCAATTATGAAGAACCCTACATTTGTAATCTTTTCTGAAGTTATTTTAGACATATGTTATTTATTTATTATCAATATAGAAATAATAAGTAAATAGTTACTCTATTGATACTAAATACAATCACTCCTTTTAGTATTATCACATGTACTAGTAATTTGTCTTCTTTTCTGAGTTTATGTGAAGTCATTCTCATATTGATCTAATAAGATATAATATTTTAGTTCCTGTAATTTCTATTGTCATCATGAAATTCTTCAACTCAGATTGGCCAAATTATCAAGTTTCTACTCAAAGTTACTAACTGTAATTTACTGTATTTAAGACGTTAAGATCCGTCTAACTCTTAATTTTATCCAATTTACACATTAAACTTAATAAATCTATTAAGTATAAAGACTTGAAAGACAAGATTATGAACAGTTTTAATTAAAAAATTCAGATTATAAACTTAATTACAAATAATATATAGGGATCATATCACATCATATTATATAAAGACATGAAAAGGCAGAAAGATATAAGTTTTGAATGATTCTTTTATTAATTTTTAAACTCGTATTCATAAGAGAGTTAATTTACAACATAAGCAAAGTCTATCTATTTATACAAAAATTTTTTTGTTATAGCTAACTATTTACTATATTATAAACTAACTAATTTGGTAAATAAAATAAAAATAAAATAAAAATACGTTGTGACGGGTAAAATTTTAGATAGATTTAATTGGTAGAATATGAAGTCCATTTTATTGCCGTTGATCAATTATGTAAATCATTAGATGTCAATTTTATTGCCTTTGATAATCACGTAGATCAAGATGTCTATTTAGTTGCCTGCAGATCTGGCAATTTTATTGATACGGCAACTTTATTGCCTAGCAAGATGGCAACTTTATTTCCT
>CAJVPQ010002306.1:0-14297 GCA_910591825.1 Funneliformis caledonium
TTAAATTTTTTTATAAATCAATAAATAAAGATATATTTGAATTTATTTTGTTAAAATTTTATTTTTATTATATTATGAGTATATAATTTTTTTGATTTTAAATATGTCCGCATAATTTTGGTCATTGACTGTAATAATTTTATAAATTTTATTTATTTTTATTGAATTTTTTTTTTGAATTATTTTATATCTTTATATTATATTTTCTTATAAATATACTATTTACCATTTTTTTATTTTTATTTTTACAAATTTTATTTAAAAAATTACTATATATCATCAGTAGTAATCATCACTGATATTATATATTTTCATATATGAATAATTTTATTATTTGATTTTTTGATTTTTATTAAATAAAATTTAATTAATTATATTTTCTTTATAATTCAACAAGTTTTATTAGCTTAATTTATTTTGCTTTTGTAAAAAATCTTTAATTTTATTAATTTATTTTTTTTATTTTAATTGTATTTTCACTTTATTGTTTTATTATTATATATTTTACATTTAAAATTTTATTTAATTTATTTTTTTTTGTTTATTTTATTTATATTTGTATATATTATAATTGATTAAATAAATAAATAAAAAATGTGTTATTATCAAAATAAAAAATATTAGTTTCTCTTTTTTTTGAATTTTTTTAATGTATGTATTAAAAAAATAAAATAAAATAAAATAAAATAAAATACACTTATGTAATTTTTAAACAATTTTATAAATTTTATATTATATATATATTAACTTTTCTATTATTTTATTATATTTAATATTTGAATTCAAAAATATTATTTTTTAATAATTTATATAAAATTGTTTAGTATAAGCTTTAAACAGTTTAAATCAATCTAAAGTTTTTAGATTAGATTAAATTTGATCAGTTTTAGTTTGCATAAAAATCAATCTATATATTTTTATTTAATCAAATTTTTAGTTTAAATCAAAATTTTTATTGATATATAATTTAAATTAGATTCAGATTAATAATTTTAGATTTATAATTTGAATTAAATTAAACTAAAATTTTAATTCAGTTTTAAATTGATTTATAATTTAGACTGAACTAAATTATTTAAAATATTAGTTTAGTAGATTTTAAAATCACTTAAATCTTAATTTTATCAAAATTATTTAATATTTATAAAATTCATAATACTAATAATATATAAATTTACTTTTTTCTATTTTGACTAATTTGATATTTTAGTCTGAATAAATTATCTTTGGTAATCTAAGTAAAATTATTTATTTAAAAAATATGCAATTATTAAATTTTAATTTTATTAAGATTAGTTTTGCATTTATGAAGGAGTAATACTAAAAATACATAAATTTACTTCTTAATATTTTATATAATTTTAGTATTTTGGTTTAAAAAAATTCTCTTTATTAATTTTCAAAATCTGAAAATAATTGGATTTTAATATTTATTAAGTTAATTTAGTATTTATTATATTAATATTACATAAATTAATTTTTTTGTTATTTAATAAACTTTTAATTAAATTTAAATAAAAAAATTCTTATTTTATTTAAAATTTAAATTGAATAATAAAATATTTAAAATATAATTAGTATTATTAATTAGATTTTAACTAATCTTTATAATATCTATTAAATAAATTAATAAAAAATGTTTAAAAAAAATTTTTTATAAATAAATTAAAAATTAATTAAAAAAAAAATAAAGTTTTAAATATTTTAAAAAATAAAAAATCTTTATTATTCAAATAATTTTTAAAATAAATTTTTAATAAATTTATCAAATATTTTTAATAATATTTTTAAATCATCATTTTTTAGCATTTTAGTTTTTTTCTTTATATAAAATTAATTCTATAATTTATTATATTAATTATTAAAAAAAAAATATTTTGATTTATAAAAATTGATTGATCTTTTAATTAATCAATATTATAATAATAAAATATTTTTTAGTTACTATATTTTTTTTTAAATTTAAAATTTTATATATTATTAATATATAATCTTTATGAGTTGTGATAGTTTAAAGATTAATATTTTTAAAGTTTATATAGTAATTTAAAATAAAGTAAAATTTATTTTCTAAAAAATTCTAGTTTTAGTTTATTATTCTTTATAATAGTAGTAGAATTCAGTTAATCTTAATTATTATTATGATACAGTATATTTAAATTTTATACCAAAAATACAAATTTATTAAAATAAAATTAAAGAATAGTAATTGTTTTAGTTTAAAGTATAATTTTAGATAACAGAACATATAATAAAAATCATAATCTATTAATTTATATTCGTTTTATTGTATTTGATATTTTAGTATTCAATAATATAGAATTCTGATTAAGGATAGAATGACATTACATTTAATATACCTAATATCTAATTATTTTTCACTATACTTCAAATAATGATAAAAGAAATAGTAAGAAAATAAGAAAAGAAAGTGAAATAAGATATATAAATAATTATTATAATGATTGAATTTTACATATAGCTTTTTTTTTACAATTTTAAAGAACTATATTTATATTATATTAATTTTATATAATAATATATTAACTATATTAATTAAATTAATCATATTAAATATGTTAAGAATTTTAATCATATTAAATATATTTAATATAAATGATCATATTAATTATATTAATTATGTCTAAAATATTTAATATTTATTACTATTCTATATTAGTAAATAACATTATCTATATTTAATCATAATATTTAAAAATTTATTTTCTAATATACTTCTATAATAATCTTTTATTAAAATACTAAATTTTTATTTATATAAAAGTAAAAGTATTTGTATTTTCTTATTAATATTTTATTACTATATTTTTAAAATTTTTATTTTACTAATATTTATATTAATAATTTTTTTTGATAAAAAGTTTAAAATATTTATTTGTCTAATCAATAATAATCTTTTTTATAAAAATTAAAACAAATATAAAAATATGAAAAATTGATTTTATTTATATATAAATTGTAAATTGCATAAAAATATAAAATTTAACAAAGAAAATAAATAAAGAAATAAAGAAAAAGAAAAAGAGAAAATTATCATCAAATTAAAAAATTTAGTAAAATTTAAAAAATGAAAAAGAATAAAGAAAACCTTTTTATTTACACTTTTAATTAATAAATCATTGCATATAAACTATTTAATTTATAAATCATTTAAATTTGTAATATATTATTATAATTAAATCATTTAAATTTATTATTAATCTTATAAATATTATAATATCATAATTTATTTCTTAAAAAATTCATTTATTTTTTTTAATAAATTAATTATATTTTATTTGATCAAACAAATTAATTCTTAAAAATTTTTATTATTATTTTATAAAATTTATTTTGATAAATATTTTTGATATAATAAATATGCAAAATAAGCCAGCAAATACAATTTCGACTATTATATAAATTAATTTATTAAAAAAAAATATAATGAATTTTTTAAGAAAACAGAATTTCAAATTTGTTGTATTTTTTAATATACATCAAATTTCTTAAGTACTTTACATAATTATTTATTTAAAAACTATTTTACATATATTTTTATAATATAGTATATAAAAAATAATCCTATCATTTAATTATAGTTTAACTATAATTTAAATAAAATTTTTAATAAATGAAACTACTACATTTATGATTGATGGAATACCATCAAGCAGATATGTATTTGGGGGCGGTCAATAGAAAAAGGAAATTTTGAGTAATTTTAGTTATTAAGCTAGTTTTGTTCACATGACCATGATCAGCAGAGTGAATCAATAAAAAAATTTTTGACAAAAAAGTGGATTTCCCCCTTTTCTACTGACAGCTCCCCATATATTGTTGTTAATCTTGTTAGGACTTTTAACTTAGCTTCAAAGCATACTGGGTAATAGATATTTATATTTTAAAACACAAGTAACTTTTCTTTATTGCTTATAATAATTAATATTTTCGTTTTATAGCTTTATCGCAATTGACAATGAAGTTTTATCTGGAGCTCATATGATTTCACGAAAAAGAGAGTTCCTCATTCATTCGTAAATTCAGGTACGAAATAAAAATAAAAAATTAAAAAGATAAAAAATTAATATGCTTAATAATAACTTATTTATATATTTTATAAAGAATCGAAAATCGAAGACTTATTTGAATTTTTGGGATTACAATCATTTGATGGTTCATTCTTACCAACTAAATCATTTTATGATTTTATTATTAAAAAGAGATTAAATGATTTCGTTAAATTAAAGCGAGAAATTGAAAAGGAAATCGGGGAGGTTAAAGAAATTGAAGAAATATTAAATACTAGTATTGCGATAGCTTAACTGGAAGTTGCCATGTTTGAAAATTTTAAGATGAGTGTAAAATGTGTCATGAAAAAGCTGTAAATGCTTTGAAGAAAATTGTGGGAGAAGAGAAAGAAAAAATCATCCTTGAGAAAGCCAAAGAATGGATTAAATTTCGGTCAAATGACAGTGTGGGATGGGTGCGTCGTATAACTAGGTTTATTCCCGTGGCTATCTACAGCTTATTTATCATTAGCCTTCTTCTCAGGCGAGGCGTTAAACAAGCAACATTCATTACAAGTTTGAAAAATCCCGGAAGAGGCTAAAAAATATGGATGCAGTATTCCAATAATGTCCATATTTTCTTATAATCATTATTTTTATGGTTTGCACGTTGGAGGCAACATAAATATTCTCTCAGATAATTTCAGACATAAAAATGAATGTTCTAATCTATGCTACACTGGGGTATACCCCTTTTTTATTTTTCATACCTTAAATATCGCTGTAATTATCAAAATTTTTATTTAATAGAAAGATCGAAGAAGTTAATTCATTTTTAAAATTATGTAAAATAAACAAGAAATTTATATGCCTCGTAATTTAATATATATATTTATGTTTATATTTTATTGTGCTTAGCTTTAAATCTGAGTTTATGCATACTTACAAACTTTGAATCGATAGAGTATTCAAAATATAAATATATGTATATATATTTTTTATGTAAATACTTCCGCTATCAAACAAAAAAAATGTTACAAATATAAATTGTACTAATTTAAAATATTAGTCGATTCAATTAAAAAACTTTTTAGCCATAATGAAACTATTTAGTCATATCAAATATTTTTGTAGGAGTATGACATTGCATTGTAAAAAAAAAATTAAAATTAAAAATACCTACCCTCTGAAATATTGTTACACAATTCAAAAATTCTTTATTAAATATTTGTAAGTTTATATTTAAACATTTTAATTGATTATATTTTTCTTAAAATTAAAAAATTTAGGTCTCATTTTTAAATTAAAATGATCATTTCCAAATTTTGTGTTATATTTTAGACTGATTTTTAGAGCTCACGAACTTGTATTTAACCTCCGAGGCAAAATGTCAACAGGCATTCAATATCACCCATAACATTTTTTTTATTTTATATATATTATTACAAATAAAAATTATCTAAAGAAATTTAAGTTTCGACGGGTGACAAATGTTTCAACGGGTAGCAGTACCCATCAAAATCCTCAACATTTCAATCATTCCCTCAAAAATATAATTCCTTTCCGGGTATATTTTAATACATACTTTTGAAAACGTGGATTTATATCAGGTAAAATTTAAAGCAACGGCTACCTAATAGACTTTTGCAAATAAAGTGAAATTATCATCACGGAATATGCGAACTTTTCTTTGGAATGGTTAAGTTAGCGTAATTATTATTTTTCGGATTTAGTACGTATTTTTTATCCTAGCTAGGCAAATTATGTAAAACGAAATTCGAAAAAAAAAAAAATTTTTATTTACTATGGCGGGAAATCATGAATAAATAATAACAATAAAACAAAATACCTTAGTATTTGAGTCAAGATTTGGAAAATTAGATTTAGACAATCCAATGACAAAAAAAAAAAATAAGTAAATTTTTCTCACGAATATCTTATAAACGCTATATAATGTCCACAAAAATGGTGCAAATTAACAAAGTTAAAATTGTAAAACTTACAAAACGACGTAAATTGATTTTTTTAATAAATTTACTTCAAAAAAAAAAAAAATTTAAACGATTCATAAGGGAACCGCTGATGATACTTTTGATAATAATATAAGGTGAGATTTTCCGATTTGTCATTATTCCTTTCTTACTTAAATTTGGAGATTTCCGTCAGTTTTTCAAGTATTTTATTTTTTATTCCATTTAAAAATTAAATAAATCCATAAATAGATTGCAATTACCTTTGGTGATTTCCTTTTTGAGGGGGCAATACCCGATCATCCTTTCAATGCTTTCAAAATATTCTAACTTTGGAGCGGTGCGTTAAAGATAATCAATAGTATATGGTTTCAGGATAGATTGTTAAGATCTATTCGAACACGTTCATAGGACCTCATGAAACATCACTTTTTTTATACCAATGCAGTTATTTATGATGTTGCGCCCTACTCCGAACTCCGATTCGTCTGAGGTTCAGATGCTACTGATATAGAAATTATACAAAGAAGACTTGAGGATTGAGGCCTTGCATAAGTCCAAATTTGAAGCCCGTCCCCGGCCCGGGCTATAATTCGTGTAATAAATAAAAAGCACGCCGAAATTTAATAATATATATATTATTTATTTATTTTACAAATTTTATTGAAATAAAAACTAAAAAAAAAAAAATTATTGAAGTGAACTTTGTATAATATCTACTCTTAATTTATGACGATTACTATAAAAATTATTGGATTTTACAAAGAAAAATTAGTAGATAGCCAAACTTCACCTTTTCTGCTTTTTTTTTCTTGACATTTTATTCTTTTTTTGAAAAAATATCTCAATAATGTAACGTGAAAAATTAAAAAAAAAATCGGTCAGCAACAATGTTAAACAAATATACTCAGTAGCTCAATTTTAATTAAATTATAAATTTGCCAGAATTCGGGCTGGTACTTTGTACCCGGCCCGTTGCAGGATAGATTCAAAACATACTATACAGTATACCTATCTGCAGTGTTAGTCCACTATGACAATGGTTAAGTCAATCAAAATAAAATAAAAACGAATTGTCGTACCATTTAAAAGTATCATTGTTAAAATAAAAAAATTCGACTCGTAAGAATAATTACTTCATTATTTTTTCAAAAAATTTCACATTTTTTGTCTCCATTGTTTTTTAATTATCACGTATCATACAATTGAATATAAGTTGAAATGATCGGCATCAAAATAGTTATGATTTAAAATCACCTTTATTTTATCTAAAAAAAAAAATTAACCTGAAAAAAGATTTCTGCTGAAAAGCGTAAGTTCAAGATTAACGTTTAATTTATTTTTTAAGTTGTATTTTAATTATGCATTATAACATTTAAATGTTCAGGCATCTTAAATTTATTCTTAGTAATAAATGTGCATTTTGATTACTTTAGATGAAACCTAAAAAGTGGATTAAACGTTGTTTTTAAGCAAATACGCGAAGAGAGTTATTCCGATATATTTCTAATGGAATTGCTCATTTTGGTCAGTCGACGAGATCTTGCTTGCACCTCGAAAAATGTAACGCAAAGTATTTCTTCGGTTAACAAGAAACACACTATTTATTAATTCAGAATTCCGCCTTAATTAAAGATTAACATTATTAGTCCGGAGCGTAGCGTAGGACTGTTAACTACAAGACAGCGTAAACAAGATGTCCGTCTGTCCCCCCCCCGTTTGAGTCGATGTTTATTGGCACATTTGGTGTTACTTTATCACGTGAATTTAAAATGGGCTCTCTCCGGACTTGCAAACGGTCCCCGTTATCATTTATAATTGACATGGTTCTTTCGTAAGTGAAACAATTAATATATAATTTTGAAAATGAAATGACGATTGGTTAATTTCCTCATTACAGAATTGACCGAAAAAATTTGATCAGACCCGGTAATATTACTTTGGTTTAACAAAAAAACGACGATCATATTCAATAAACCCTTATATAACTTATTATGCTACTTATATAGGTGCTAATTCTTTGATCAGGCCGTAAAAAGATAATTCCCTGAATATTAACTCCGATTTAATAGAAGAAAATAAATAACTTGCGCGACCTTTAAACAATCCCCCTGCATACTAAAATTTTTATTATTATTATTTTTTTTTTTTTTTTTCAGAATTTTACGGCTTTTGAAACAGAAAATATTCGTTGACATTGATTTATAATTGGCTGGCGTATATTGAATCAGTTCTCGCAACAAGCCGAAAATGCATTTGAAAATTACATATTTAAAAAATTTGAGAATTAAAGTTCGAGATAATCATTAACTTGATCAAACTTTATTTTTTACTAAGGTAATATAGCGTGTGATTTCACATGTTTGTAAGTAGAAAAACGGCGTGCATAAACGTTATGTATTATAAATAAAAGCTCTTATAGCATGCGAGCCTTTTCAAATGACTTTTTTTTTGACTTTTTTCCCTTATTATTTGTAACAACAAACGTTTGAATAGATTCTACATTTCATTCTAAAAAATGAATAACCAACTAAATCATTTTTTAACGAGTTTAAATTATAATACCATTATTCTTCCCAATATTCGTGATGTGCTGAATCTCATTATTCAAGTGCGAAACGGCAGAATAATTCGGAGAATGTCTGGTGTAAAACTAATGAAAAGAAACGTAATACGTGAAGCCAATAGATTACATATTTTTCATCGACTTATAATTAGTCAAGCTACGATTCTTTTATGGAGAGGTTTGACAGTTTCCCAGCGAAATCAATTCACAACTTTTGCAAATCTCGTAAATCACATCAATCCAACCTATACAGCTCGTAGGCGTACACTACTTTTTTGGATTCATCTAATAACCCAACGACAAGTAACCAATAATGAATATGCGGACATGTTGTATAACGGGTCTAGCTTTCCTTGATGAAAAAATGTTCCGGTTAAATTTCTTGTTCAATATCTCTTATTCCTTTTTCGAAGTTTAATGAGAGATTTATAGACGTACAATTTTCAAAAGCATACACTCAAGTGAAATACATGATTTTTATTCTTTCTTATTGGGGCATTTTCATTTCTTTAAAACTAGTTAGCGTCCAAAGGTAGATCTCGCATTTTTTATAATCTCGATTAATCACAATAAGAAAACTTATTATTCCTTTAAACTAACTACGACTACAAATATGGAAAACCGCACAAACAAAGGATGCGTGCCCATGATGGTTGGCCACCATTACTCCGGATATGAATGAAGACTTACTAAAATATAAATGCTCTCATGCGATTTTATAATTTATAAAAACGCAACATTTTACAGTGACGGTTTTTTTATTTTATTTTTATTTTTATATTTTTTTTATTACAAATTAGCAAATTTACCATGATTATATTCTTACATTATTAAATTAATTATCAAAATGATATAGATTTACATTAAACGAGTAATGAGTTTTATTTATAGTTTTTAAATTTTTTTTTACAATAATTAAAAAAGAAAACTTATTATTTGGTAATTTAGGGATATAAGAAATAAGTCATTACGAAAGTTATATTTGTGTAAAGTAGTTATAATAGAGAGATGTAAGGAATAATTAAAGTAAATGAATTGGTAATTTTATAGCATGTGAAACTATAAAAAGAATAATGCTTATGTTAAACACAAATTAATGATGCGAGATATTAACCACAGAGATATAATTTCGAAACATACCTATCTTAACCTTTTTGAATTTGCCTAACATTTAATTTTGCTAATTTTTATTAAAAATTTAATACATTTTTATAATTTTTGATATGGTTTTACCTTTTCTGATAAAATTTTTTAAAATAGTTTTATTTTTACAAATTCTTATGCTGATACTACGTTATGAAAATCTCACGTCAATATTAGAGATCTTGAAACTCCTATACCTCGACTCTGGATATAACGAACCTGCTTATACATAAATCTTATTATACCGAACCATGTGTTACAGAACCGATTTTTTTATAATTGATTACGCTGGTTATAACGAATTCATATAATAAAACGTTATATACCGCACATGTATATTAAGCCATATATTTGATAAACCGAGCGATCACGTGATTTAAAATTTAGCATACGAGATTGTGTAATTGAAAAATGTTAACACTATAAGTTATGTAAAACGCGGATAATCTATTTTGCCAACGCAATAATCTTTTATAAAACACTAGTTTAAAACCTAATGTTAGTCTTTCCGACTTTAAATATAATAAATTAATAAATTTTATTGTTACGAAGTGATCACGTGTCTGTATTTTTATTGGTCAATTCTATATACCGAACCAAATTTTCTGGAACGGCATATCCAGAGTCGACTGTAATCTAAAAAAAATATATATATATACATTTCATAAATGTATGTTACACGGTATTGACACATTTATATATTTATATATATATTTTTTATTGGCTTTGACTGTATAAAGAATTTTATTTAGCCTAAAAGGATTATGGTTTAGTTGAAATTTTTAGATAGTATATTACTTTCGCCACGATAAGAATAAATTTGGATTGAGAACACAAGATTTTTGACGTTTATATATTAGTCGAACAATTAAGTAAATCTTATTATTTGTTCGTTTATGGTGAATTTTTTAATGTTTAGCATTAATTAACCAAAATCTTTAATATACTTGTGATTATCGACTAATGAATTGCCAAAATTAATGTGATGCATAATTTTGCCTCAATAGACAATGACGGAAATTCTTTAAGGAACATTCCTAAAATACTAAAGTTCGTTGAATCTTTAATTAAGCTAAAAAGGGTTCATACATTCTTTTTGAAATTATCAGTGTATGTGATTGCCAATTAAAGAATTATCCGTCATACAGTATATGTTGCTTTCTTTTTATTAAATAAAACTAAATAAACTTAATTTGGAATAAATGAACATCAATGCAAAGTGTCACTTTTCGATCGATCGAATATTAAAAAAATAAATGTTATTCGTTCAAAAAAAAAAAAAAAATAAATTCTTTCCCTAAATGGTATTTCTGGCAAATTTTGTCAAGATTTTTTTAATTAATCTTAATCTTTATTGAATAGGTAATTAATAGTCAATTATTTGTAAAACATCATGAAATTTATTGTAAAAATATTATTTTTAATTATAATAGTTGAATATCATTCAGCAAAATATTTGGCAAATTTTTTAAAATTCAGTAGTAGTAAATTTTTAATATAATACATTCTTAACCTATATGAGGGTTTGCTATTAAATCGAGTTACGAACATAGTAAATCATAGGATCTGTAACGTGATTTTAATAGCTTATCTCCCATATTTTGAAAATTGAAGAGAAGGTAAATACATAAAATTTTCATGCATATATTATTTATAAGCAGCACGCTCTTGTGAAATTTAAAAATTATTAAAATTTAAAAACAATTAAATAAACTGAAAAAAAAAAAACATTAAAAAAAACTTACGTCTTGTGGCCTAAATTTAACTCGGGCTGGCATTTGACCTCTATTTATTAACTATTACTTAAAAAAAGGGTAAAGCCGTGTTAGATCACGTGACTCGACAAATATTTGTCAAACTGTCTGGTTCTTGAAATTTTTTCGGTATGTGATAACATAATATTTGTCACAGGGACTATCACTTAATGCCGTAATTCGGGCCAAATATCTATCAGCCACGTGATCGTATATGGCTATAGATTTCATCACCAAAAAATTCTTATTCTAAAATACAGTGTAAATAAAAAAATAGAGAGTATGATAAAGTGTGATAATTTTAGAGGCAAAAAAATTTTCTGATAATGTTAGTTAATATTGGCTATAGATCTTTCTTACATAATTTAAATAATTTATCACTCTATTTTACTTATACTTTTTCAATTTATTATATATTCTAAAAACTTTGAATTTTTAAAGTATAAGAAATTCTATTTGTTACCTTATTTATCATATGAATAATTTTGGCTAAATTCTATAATATCAGTTAAAAAATCATATAAAGATAAAAATCTTGATAAGAATATTAGCTTTAGATTTTCAAAAAAATATTAAATTCAGAAAATAAAGAGTAATTCTAAAAAAAATTAAAGTTTCATTATAAAAAAAAAAAAATTATAAAAATATTTTTTATAAGTTATATGGCTATTTTAAGAATATTTATAAATTAATTTATATTTTTTATAAAATATATTAAGTAAGAAAATAATTTATATATGTAATTATCAATAAATAATATTTTTATTTTATTATATATATAAATCATTTACATATTTAACTTTATAATATACTTTAATTGAAATTAATTTTGTAAATTATGACTAATATAATATAATAATGTAATTCAACTATATTTTATTAATAATAATTATAATTAATATAATTTATTCTTTTTTATAATATAATATTTTACTATAGATTTTTTAATCTTATAAAAAAGTATATTTTATAAATATTTATATATAACAAATCATATATTTGTAATTTTATAAAACCTGTTCTTTTATTTTTATTATTTTATTATTTATATCTTACATTTTAATTAATATAATTATATAAATTAGAAATAATGATTTTGATTTAATAATTTATTTTAGATCAATAATAATATATTTAATATAAAATTTAATATTAAACCTATAAAAAATCAAAATATATTTTATTTAATATTTTCTTTAAAAAGTTATTTAAAACAAATATTAAAATTAAAAATAAATCATTTTAATTTAATAAAATTTTACATCTAATATATTATCATATAATATATAAGTATTTTACAATAAAAATAAAGAAAATTATTATAAAAAATTTTTTTTAAATTATATTAAATTTGAATTTATTTTACTAAAAAAATGATAATTAATTTATAAAGTAAAAAAAATTTTATTCTTTCTATTATAAAGTACTTATATAATAAAAACAAATTTATAATAAATTTACATTATATTTATTAAATAGTATTAATCAATTAGATAAGTTTAGATAGGTTTTGAACAGGTTTTAAATACTTTTTCTTATATTCAAAACCTTATCCAAAACTATTAAAATCTAAAAATATATCTAAAACCCATCATTATATTAAAACCTATATTTTATAAATATATGATAATTTAAAGCTTAATAGTTTTAACAAGAATTATATTTACTTAATGTATTTTTATTACTTATTATTAAGATAATGTATTTTATAAATTAAATTTTTACTTATCTAAAATCTATATATTCTTTATATTATATTTTTTTTTGCAAGTTATTACTTTTATCATTTATAATTATTATCTATTTTTTATATAATTTTTTATTATATTCTTTATTATTATTCTTTATTATTAATTTTTTTTATTCTTTATTATTTTACTTCTTCTTAATTATCTCATAATATTATTATTTTCTTTAATATTCGTTATTCTTCATATTTCTTTTTTTTATAGATCTCTGTCTAATTATTTTATTTATTATTTTTCATTTATTATTTTATTTTAAATATCATTTTTAATTTCAATCAAAATATATTATAATAAATTAATTAGTTTATTATTATATAAAACTTTATAATAAAAATACATCTTATAACATAATAAATTATTAAATAAGAAGACGTATTTCTAATACCTATTATTCTTTTTAGTTTTTTCTTAATTTTTATTATTTAATTTTTAATATAATTATATTCTTTTATTTATAATTAATATAATATTTTTATAATTCAAAAATAATAATGAATCTTAATATATTAAAAAGATTTTAATTATTTCACTAATTAATGTATTAATATTTCAAAAGATTTGTTAATGCTGATATTTTTAATGTAAGTATTTTAATATAAATATAATAATATTACATAGTTTTTATTATTAAGACTTAAAATTATTTCTTTTATAAAATAAAATACTACTCCTATTTATAATAATTTAATGTCAATTAATTTTATAGATTATTTTTAATTCTAATTTTCATATTCTTAATCTATTTCTAATTCTAATTTTTAATTTCTATTTCATTTTTTTAATCTTTTTAATATTTTCTTATTATTAAGTCATATCTATTTTAAAATATTTTTTCTTTCTTTTGATTTCTTAATAATCATTTTTTATTCTTTTTTATTCTTTATATTTTATATAATAAATGATCCTACTCTTTTTTTGTATATTCATATTTCTTCTTTACAATTTTCTTTTAGTAATATAAATTACATAAATATTGTAATCGGGTGATAATCTTAACGATCATAGATCTACAAATGTATGACAAAATATAAAATATCGATAATGTCAAACATATCAAACATGTTTAACATGTTTGATATAGTTAATATGTCTAACATATTAGATAT
>CAJVPQ010002307.1:0-14293 GCA_910591825.1 Funneliformis caledonium
GATATTTTTGTATTTTCTGTTTTATTTTGTTTTTCTTGTAATCTCATAAAATTTAATAAAGATCATGCGAGACTGCCACACTTTAAAAAAAAAAAAAAAAAAAAAAAAAAAATCATTTTTGGCATATAATCATGCGAGACTGCCGCACTTTATAAAAAAAAAAATCATTTTTGGCATATATTCGTTTCATCACAACATCTTTGGATTTTATTTTAAGATATGTTAAAAGCGTATAATCGTATTAACATCACTATGTTGATCAAAGCCCTTGGCCGTCTTCAAATCCCAGAAGCATTTATAAAATTTCTAATTTCAATCTTTCTCTCACGTTTTAACCAAGTATTTACTGCGCACGGTAACTCTAATACTTACTTAGTCCTTTCAGATATCGACTAAGGTGAAATTATATCCCTATCCTATGGTGTATATATTACGACCCACTTCTTTGTTTTGTACAAAATTCATCATATGGTTATACGCAACACATCCACTGGAATACTGATGTTACAAAACACAATATACAAAGTTTTTTGAATCACGTTCCAGCATTAGCATATATGAATGACACACTTTGGCTTACAAATTCCAGAACTGATCTCCTAAATATCATGAAAATAGCAGATTCTTTTTATATACTTAACAGCATTCAGGTCAACTGGGATAAATCAGTTCTTATGATTAATAACAAAGATCTCTCTTCCGTCAATTTTAATTTCAATGACAAAGATATTTGGCTCCCACTATTACACCACAAGGAATCCACCAGATATTTAGGAATCTGGGTATCTCTGTTTAATAACAGACAATTCATTACTAAACAAATTTGTGATGAGTTTACCAAAACAAAGAACATGCTTGACAAGAAAAGGCTGACTGCCAAACAGATGATTGCTATCTTTAATACAGTAGTCATTACTTGACTATTATATAAAACAAAACTGACGTTTGTTTCTCGTTCAGCCTGTGACACTTTGATGGCCTCCTTCAGAAATTCTTTAAAAAGAAATTAGGACTTTCAAGATTTATATCTTCTTCTGTTCTTCACTCAACCTTTGGTTATAATCTAACACATCTGTACGATAAACAGATACAAGCTAAATCATCCGATTTATTAAAGATGATTAATGATATTTCACTCCTTGGTTCAACCTCGCAGTTACGAATTCTACAACTACAACTTTTGGAATGACTACCCTCATCCTCACTAACTGACTGGCCTTACATGAACACTAAGCTCTTTAAAGATTAGTGGTCAGGATTCCTATCAGCTGCTAAGTAGATTGGAATTAATTTCAACAATGTATAGACAAAGACTACAACTTAAAACAAATAGAAGGAGGGTTACTCCTAATAATACATTTCCTCCCTTCTAAGGTATATCAGCAAAATGTAATGAAACTGCGATCACTCTCGCTCTTATACATCGATCAACTCATCACAATGGATGGTACTAACCTGTTCATAGCCTTTGACCTAAATATGATTTACGACTCTATATTTCATAATACTAAATAGTTCAAACAACTAGAATCGCAGCTTTTAACCAATACTTCGAATAGACTCCTACTTAATAAATGCTCCCTCATACATCACTTATCAAAATGCCATCTCAACCTACCAATTTCAACGCTTCAGTAACCAATCTAACTTTTATTGTAATCTGGTCTAACCAGTATATGACATTCATATTAGGCAAAGTAATTAAAGTTGAAGATACTATCATTCATGCATAACATTATTTGCCAAATCAAGCTGACTGCCTTCAAACACCTATTGCTCCTTGTACTAGATGTAATCTTTTTGACAATTCAGCTTTTATACCTTACAAATAATAACAATGTCATCAATTTTGCGCTATTAGATTACCCAAGTCATTCTGTTCTATATTTAAAGTTTTTCACAAACCTCGTGAGGGATGGTAATGTAGTCTCTCCCACCTTATGCTTTGAAAAGTCACCTTATCAATGTTAACATCTCCTTATCAATATCCAACCAAACCTATACCTAACTTAGATATACTACCATTCGATCAAATATCTATTAATAGTTTAGATTGTCTCAAATCACAATTTACTAATGCTAATTTTTTCCAATTTTATACAGATGGTTCTCTTACATCCTTAGGAACTTCTAACTACCAGATGGGAATAGTGTGGTTACAAACTGATCAAAATTGGCCTTTGCTCTCCTTTAATTTAACACTTGTTTCACACTCTTCCTCTTCAACATTAGCTGAATTGGTTGCTATTCTTGCTGCAACCTATGCCGCCCCACCTAACTCCAACATTGAAATCTGTATAGATTCACAAGCTGCAATTGCCTCATATCATAAAATTATTACCATATGCGAGGAATCTCCTTCTCTGAACCCTACCTTCAAAATTCCTTATTTCCATATTTGGATGATCTTAATACAACTTATTACAACCAATAACATTATACTATTACTGACAAAAGTCAAAGCTCATGGATCAGATCAACTTAACAATAAAGTAGATGCTCTAGCAAAATAACTTTCTGGTGCTCCGTTGAGTATTAATAGCAATCACCTCAGTCCTAAATACTTTATGAGCTATAACAATACACCAATCATTATGCCACCACGTTTATTTATTAAACACTTGCAACAAGTATCTTAGGCTGGAACACTCTTAACTCTCCCTCAATTTAACAAATATAACAATTTTCATATTGATTGGCAAATTCTCTTCTATGTCCTTAATGATTCAGAAAATGCTAAGGTGATATTATTTGATGCGTGCAAAAGAAAGCAATTCAAAATTAAATTATTATTACAGTTACTTCCTACTTTAACAATAATGAATGCACAATATCTTAAAACTTATACCACTAGTACTTGCTTCCATTGTAATATTGCAATTGAAGACTTTGATCACATTTGGTCTTATCCTAAAAATATAACTTCTCTTACTGACATCATCCAAAAACACAAACAGTCATTCTTGTCTCACCTTAAAGAGCTAAATAGACCTAATAATGATATTCTAATTGATACTATTGATCAATCTTCAATATGGTATTGCAACTTATTCAATAATAACTTATATTTTATTGATCTCTTAAAAGGAATTATCCCTTCATCATTTTCCTCCTCAATCAACTCCATTACCAATAACAAACAACTCACCCGAGGTTTATTATCCTCCTTATTTGATGATATTTTCTCCTTAGCTCACGATATATGGTTAACAAGATACACATCACTACAACTTTAGAAAACTACAAACAATATCAAAGATGATTTCACTGTTGCTTAGGTATCCTTTGAACTTCCAAAACCTACACAAACCCCTCAAAGTAATCTCTCCTCTTTCTTAACAGCTGTTGCTTTCGGTTCTCACTGGTCAAATTTTTGATATGGCAGTAACCACGCCTTCCCTTTCAGACGTTCGATATCTGTATTTTAGGTTAGATTAGTTTCTTCTCTTTTCTGATATATAGTTTAGTTCGGTAAAAATGCAAGGTTGGTATTGATAAAGTAGTTTAGTCCACTAGATTAGTTTATAAATATTTTTGTATTTTCTGTCTTATTTTGTTTTTCTTGTAATTTCATAAATATTAATAAAGATCATGCGAGACTGCCGCACTTAATAAAAAAAAATCATTTTGGCATATCAATTTTAGGTGTAATAATATTATCGATATTGTATCAAATAAACTGAATTATGTTTTCATTTTAAAAGAAAGCAAATAATTTAAGAAAAAATCTGGAAAAAAATTTTGAATAATAATAGTAACTTAATGTTAGACTTTTTCGTAAAATCTTTTTTTTCTTTTTTTTGTAATTACAACTGACAAGGTAGTATAAAAAGTTCACAGAACTCGAGGCTCATACAACTACAGCAAGCTTCTTACACGTGGCTTGACTTATGATCTTGCATGTTTATTGTGATCTACAGAAAGTAGTATATGAAACTTCTAGTAGTTCTAAGAATTTTAACAATTACAGTAAGCTTTTTACGCATGGCCTAATTTATGATCTTATATATTCATTGTTGTCTGCTTTGCTAGTTGCCTTTTTTGTAATATTTATAATATTCATGTACTTTGTAGAAATCATCGAGCTAGGTTCCAGAAAGTTAGCAAATTCTGGAACAATATTGAAAATGAATATTTACATAAAAACTTAATTTAGAAGAGAAGAAATTGCTGTTAGATAAGGTAAATATTTTATTTTTGTGATAACAACTGCAATGGTAATGGAAAATATTAATGCAAAGCTAGTATGATTTAATTTATATACAATATATATTATCAGCAAATAAAATAATCAATTTAATAATTAAGTTTTAGTTTCTGTGATAGAAATTTTAATCAAAAATATAGTTTATCTGATATATTTGAATTTATTGATAGAATCGAAAGTGAAACATTTAAAAAGGTTAGTCCAGAATAAATACATATTTAGTCTGCAGGAATGCTTTATACATTCTCTACTTTTTGGATGTGACAGATTATATTTACTCTTATAAATTGCAATAACAAAACTGAAAAGCAAGATGGACAATTTGAAATGGATCTTATGAGTATTAGGAAATAGTTGGAGATGGAATCACTTATTGAGGTATGTAATAGGTTAAACAAACCTGAAAAAAACTGAACTTTTTTACCATATTTTTTAATGCTATTTACATGTTTAAGTGGAAGGTTGGTAATATAAACATCATATAGAAGTTTTGTGTATGTCAAATATTTCTCATTTAACTTATCAAGGATTTTAAAAAACGCAGTGAAGAATTCACACCACCTTTACAAATACAATTTATAACAGAGTTTCCCAATTCTTCACAATTTAGAAAATTGCTTGAATTATCATGAGAAAAAATAATAAATATTTTTTCTTATATAATAATGTAACTAGTCATAAAATTTAATAGTTATTTGTATTAATAAAGCTGGTCCTAATACTCTATTTGTTTTTTTTTCACTATAGTATACAGTAATAAGAGATAATTTGAACCATTGATTTTCTTTGTACACATTTTGGTTAAATGGATGAAATTTCTAATCCAAGAACATTTTATATACTTTGATCATTTTCATACAAAATTAAATTACCAACTCCATTTTTCCATTTCTACAACCACCAAAATATAATCAAAGTAGGTATCCTGACTTTGCTTTGATATTCATTAATTATAGTTTTTGATAAAAATTTTAATCACAGTATCATCACGTTTTACAAATTCTGTTGATGCACTTTTTTCATTGACTAAGTTAACTTCAATCTTGTAATATCTGACCTTATTCTATCTTACACTTTTTATTTTAATTGAAAAGGAAGAGTTGAAAGAAAGAAAAATTGACTAATCAATATAGCAAATAGAATCATATATTATGAGCTATAATAGTTCTTTTTCAGTGAATGTGTATCAAATACTCACTTAAATAAATAAATAATCGAAATGGAAAATGATTTTTTTAAGTCAAGCAAATATAATTTAAGCAAAAGGTACAAGTCATGGTATACCAAAATGTTCTATAGAAAGCAAAGTTAGAAAATTAAGATATAACACAGTGCAAACAAGAATGAAGCAACAGCTATAAAGTTAAAATCTGCTATCTTATTCATTGCGATAGGTTGTTTTACGATAATTTGAATGCAATTTACAGAACGAAGAGAAAAGCACAAGTAAGTATTCAGTATTATTGACAAATATAACTGTGAAGATAAAAAAAAATTACACTATATATTGTTGATTAAAATTTTTCATACTCGCATTTAGCACAATTCTTTCATAAAATTTTCAGTTGATGGAAGTATATCAGATGTAGAAACACCAGTAGGAACTTGCAACGTTGAACAAGGTTAAAAAGAAAAAAATTTTTTTAGATCTGATGATTAGTTAATTTATAAGTACCAATTAGACTATAGGTTGGAACATTTTTCAGTATCTTCTTTAGTCTTGTAATTTCAATATTAATAGCAATCCTAATAATTTCAAAGTAATCCATTTTCAAAAGGTTGCATTCATTGATTTTATAAATCATGTTTTGATAACATCCAATTTGAACTCCTCGTGATTCATTTTGTTGATTTTTCTTAATGTGTTTTCAACTTGTACAAAAAGACAAAACCTTTTAGAAACTAAAGGTAATGATTATAGGATATAATGCAGAATAAATGGGTTTTCCTTTTATATTTTGAGTAGCAAAACTAATAGGTGTTAATATCAGATAATCTGATAATTACTTAATATTAAATTATTTCCATTCTTATGATATTATCTTGTTCGGTAATTATTGTAAATTGCTGATGTAAAATCCTTTTTAATTGCTGTTGAATTTTAATAATTATTATTATTTTAAGAATAGAATATATTTAGTCATTACCAGAAAAATACTTAAATGTATGTCTGTATTATATAAAGAAATTAAATGTTTGATCGTTAGTACTGTTTCTTGAAGATTTGTTGACGTATTTGACATTATTTTTTATTTCTTTCGAAAATTAAATACATTTTTGTTCGTTCAAATATCAATTAGATTTGTTACTCACTATATTAAATTTATTATTAAGCAATTTGAGAAATTTAATTTATTTAGTTAAATGTTACCTTCATTTCTAGAAATTATTCTTTTACAATAAAAAAGCGTGTAAAAAGATTAAATGTTCAAATGCCTTATTATCCAAATACAATTTAAATTTATTTTTCATCCGATATTGGTAAATATGATCATAAGTTGACTTTGCTGGTTAAAAATATAACTAAAAGGTTGATTACTAAAAAGGTAATGAATGCGAGAACGCGACATTATTATTATTATTATAATTGTCTTCTATTTGAAATTACCCTAAAGAAATAAACTTTTGTTCCAAAAATGAAAATATACCTAAATAATCGACGCTAGTGGATAACCATCCATAAGGAGATTGTTAATTGTTCATGCATGCATGCGAACAAGATTGTCGTGATGGCATTTCATAAGCACTTTATGACAGATATACTTGTATATGGAATCCACTTTAATACCTTTAGTATAGATTAACAACAACCTTTTATAACTTTGAGTCAAGCCGAAAACTCAAAAAAAGAAGTTAACGAGAAAATTACAACATAAGTTGTAAAACAATCATTCACGATTCCACATTTTTACAAGAACCAAAATTTTAAGAACAGTGTCAAGACTTTTGAAAGTTCCACCTGGTGCTAATTGAACGTCAAGTGATTGCAATAAAATAGACTATGCTTGTGGAAATCCTCTTGCTTTCATGAATCAATATGTTAACCCAAGAAACGTTAGACTTCTCAATGAAGCTTTAATCGTTCGTGCGTCAGTTGATGGTGATTTCACTTACATCGTCGTACTATTTATCTTCCCACTTTTGATCGTCGCCTTTAATTCACGATCTCGCAAATATTTATTAATTTTTTGTCGCTAAATTAGCATTAATTTTTAAACAGACTTTTTAGACTTTTTTAATAATGAAATCTTATTAGTCGGTTTATTATTATTATTATTATAATTATTATTATTATATGTTAAAAAACTTTTTAGCTAATTTACCGAAACTTCTTAATAAATCATAACGCATTTTTTGTTTAAATATCAGATTTCTAATATGTAAATCTTTATATATTTTTTTTTTTAATCCTCATTGCTCTTTTATTTTACTTTCTTTTTTGATCAATCTAGAGCTAATGAGTGCAACGATTATTATCCCACTTATAATAATGAAAAATAGCGTTAAAATGGATGGTTCAAGCGTTTGAACTAGTGGAGATTGAGCTGAAAGAGGTTCAAATGTATTAACCCATGTATAATTTCTAATATCCATCAAATAAATACTTGAAGAGAGGTCCTTCGGGGGAGCATCTGGTAAAGTAATATTTCCTATATAATTAAAATTTTATATTAATGATTATAAAAAAAAAATGACACCCTTTGTTTTTCCTTTCGTAAACAATAATTTACCGAAACCAACGATCATATAATATCCAACTAGATTTGCTGTGTGAGCTGCAAGTGAAGGAAATTTATCAATATTTGAGGATACTTTTGGGACAGTCCATTCAAAGGGAATTTTTTGAGTGTTTAAAACTGCTATGTCTGGAGTAACCCGGAAATTTTGTTCTGCTTCATTAGCTCTGGAACCACCACAAATAATAATTCGGTTGTCGGAAACTTTTTATTTTAAATAAATAAATAAATATAATTAATTTCATAATAAAAAGAAAAAGAACATCTCATTTTCATTTATTTTTTTTTTTTTGAAAAAAAAAAAAAGTATCATACCAAATACAGCAGAGTGTAAATAACGAGAATCGATTCGACCTGTGCTTATTGCATTCTTAAATCAAATAAAATGTTAATAAATTTTAACAACAAACGTCAGTAATAATCATAATACATTACTTACCATCGCTGACCAAGTCGCTTTCTTTGTATCATAAAGGACAATTCGATTAATGTCCGCTTCAAGTATACCCTTAGCATTTTTTTCTCGACCTCCAATAAACACGATCTTACCATCCGGTAACATTGTCGCAGTATAATGATCTCGTCGTATAGGAGCCTTTACCGAGTCAAAGGTCAAATCATTTGTATTAAATGTTATAAGATCATAAAGAATGCGAGCCACATCCGAGCCAGTTAAGTTATCGGTGAACCCGCCAAGAAGATAAATCTTTCCAGTATCATCAACAACAGCTTTCATGTTTCTTCGACTTTTAAATTCATTTCCTTTAACCGCGGGAACATCCCATTGTTCCGAATTTGTATTAAATCTATATGTAAAAGATGATAATGTAATATCATTGTTTTCCACGTCTCTCATAATTCCACCAAATAGATAAATATCGTCATTAACTAGGGCGGTAGTTGTCCATGAGTTTCTCACTGGAATAGGTGATGAAACATCAAATGGTGGAGCGGTTGCATTAAATGGTTCTTTCAAATCAATATAAAGTGCTTCATCTGAGGTATAGAAGATGGCATATCCACCGAAAAAGTAAAGCCTAGATCCTACAAGAACTGATGAATGAGCTAACCGTCCCGCTGGTTCAAGAGATTTGACTCCAATAATGTAAATTCCTAATATTAAAACATGAAAATAAAAATATCGCAAAACTGATTTATGATTAAGCATTTTTTTTTAATAAAATAAGAAAATTTACTTTATTTCATTTTTAATATGAACGAATACATTATATTATATATTTCACTTCCCCCCCCCCCCGATCTATTGCTCATTTTAGCATTCCGATTAACTTTGGCAGATCATTTTTTAATTTTTAAAAAGAGCTTGAAAAGGAATTTCCGAATTATTTTCTTTGACGATTCCTTTTTAAACATTTCATTAATTTTTTAGTGTTCTAATCCTGCTGTTCGAATAAATTTTTTTTATTTCGGGAAATCCAAGTATATGGAAACAGGATTTTGGCTAATGAAACCTTGTTTTTATTTTTTTTTAAAAAATTATATGATTACCTTTGAAGAATTAAACATTAGCGTAGTAAGAAAATTTTTTATGGTCATACTAGTATTTGCATCCTGTCCCAATATCTAGGTCCCCAACTCTCCTTAATATCATTTTTTTTTTTATGCATTTCTTAATATACTACCCTCAAAAAAAGTGCTCCGTCAAATTAATTTTATTATTAAATTATAATATTTAATATTAAGTTGATCATCCTTTACTTATTTTAATGGATGCTTCAATTTGACGTGATTATAAGTTCAGATTTGATATTTCCATTCTTACAATGCTTCTTTGAGCTCATGCAAATTCTTTGGATGTTCGGTTCTTTTACTTTCAAGTTCATGCACAAATGCTCAATAGGATTAAGATCCGGAGAATGAAAGGACAATCCGGAAGATTAATGAATTTTTTTCCCATTTTAAAATATGTACAGTTAAAAAGTGAAATGATCAATACTAAAATCAATATCGATAAAAATTGATTTTTTTATTACCAAATCCGGTATACGTGTCTTAATGCATAACCAAAGCATTTATTTATGATTATAAGAGTTTGACCGGATACGTTTGATAGTTCGTGTATCAGTATTTGAAGGAAAGTTTTATTTTATTAATGGGTAAATCATATCATCATCCAAAAATCAAACTTATTTTTTTTTTTAATAAAATTACCTATTAAGTAAAAACAGTAAAAAATGTGAAAATGTAAAATTTTCATATAAAGATAATCACTAAAAATATACATCCAAATTTTCGCGTCTATACCAAAGGTAATTTCATTAATAATAATAAAAAAAAAGGCCTATTTTAAAATTCAAACGCATTTTTCATGGAAAACGCGTCAATGACGCGCGAAAAAAGCGAAGGTTAATGATACAATTTAATTTACAAATATAAATATCAATAAAAGTTATTAATACAAACAAACTAAAAGAAAAAAAATAATACATTCTTTGAACATAAAAAATCAACTAATAACTTAATTAAATTAAATGCAAATGTGCAAAATGATATGTTATAATGTGTAATGGATGTTAAGATGTAAGATTATATCAAACCAAATGAAAGAAAAGAGTTGACAGTTCCGAGGTAACATTACGGAATGAAAAAATTTTCATCCATCCATATAATTGGTGTTTACGTCGCAACGCTTATCTCCATAGTCCTTTTTCTTTTGCTGACATCTCTCTAATGAGTATAAATTTTAGATTCATGAGAGTTCTTTTAATCAGCTGGAATGATCGGATACAAAATATATGATCACATATTTTTGTAAATAAGAATTGATCTGTTGATCTAAGACAAATATTCGACAAGTGACTCAACCACTTGACCCATAGATGGTCGCTAAAGGTAGAGAATTCGTTAATACTTTATGTAAAATAAAATTACAATAACTAAGCATGTATTTACCGCTTTTGGATCTTTTTGCCACATAGATTCAACTAGTTTAAGGAGTGTAATTGGATAATTCCTTAAATTTTCTATTGGAGGACGAACATTTTTATCTCTAACAGCTTCATATAATTGATGTTCTGAATAATTTTGATAAGGATATCCAGCTTCTCCCCATGTCATAATTTCCCAAAAAATGAGCCCGCAAGCATATACATCAACCTACAATACCAGAGTTATCAAAAATTATATTCGAAAAATTTTCAAAGAAATTAATCATACAATACCTTTTCAGTATAACTTGGATTAGAGGTCCAAAATTCTGGTGCTTGCCAATTTGGAGTACCGCATTGAGTGTGCATACTTGCATTCGCTCTTGGCCTAATTCGGGCTAATCCGAAATCATTGATTTTTGCTCGTAAATCGGAAGATATCTAAAGAAAAAGGACTATTATTGATATATTTGCGAAAAGATTCAAAATTATTTAGGAAATTTGCATACCAATATGTTCATAGATTTCAAATCCTAAAGGAAAAAGGAAAAATGAATGTCAAAACAACGACCTTAAATAAATTAATTATTAAATAAATACAATGACTCACTCTATGAATAATGCTTGGACGACGAGTGTGTAGATATGTTACACCAAGTGAAATGTCGTGCATAAACATTATCTTAATAAAAAATTCAAAGATTAGAAAAATAAAATACTTGAAAGAGGAGAATTAATTAATTTTGTTTTTTAAATGACAAACCTGTTGACTAAAAGATGGTCTTGGAACTCTCCTCATGTGATCAAACAAATCACCATGTTCACATAGTTCAGTAACAATGCATAAATGTTTAGAATTAGAACATACTCCTAAGAATTGGACAATATTTTCGTGACGCAGTTGCCTGTTGAAAGATAGTTGGAGTTTATTAGCTTTATTAAATGATTAAGGTTTCAATTCATTGGTGTACTTACTTGAGGACATTAATTTCGTGTCTCATTTCTTTAAAGTCGGTTTCACTAAAATTAGTTACGCGAAGCTCTCCAATAGCGACAATTTCCTAAACAAAATTCCGTTTGAGATGAGTAATTATTGCAAATCAATCTTGCACCATTAAGAGTTCACAAATATTTACCCCTTTATATTTTCCTGCATAACAATCTTTAAAACCTCCAGAACCTAATTTATTCCCAATTACTAAATCTTCATATTTAATTTCGCTTGTTTCATCATCAAGAAGTAATGATGATATATATACCGAGTTAATTTTGTTTTGTCGGGGGCTACTCGACCCATCAGCCGAGAAGAGACGTGGAGTAGAAGGTGCAGGAACTGGTCGCGTATTTTGTTTCTGATAAAATATATATATATATCTCTATTTATTCAGTTTCCTATAATTGATATTATTTTGGATTTAAATATTTACCCAATCCCATAATACTTGTATCAAAGAAGCTTTATCTCCTTCCGCGTTTAATCCTATTTATTAGGAAAGAAATTGTTAGTATATATATATATATTTTTTTAAAAAAAAAAAAAAAAACTCTAAATTTACCCCTTTCTTGGCATAAAGCAATGATTTCTGCCCAAGTTTTCTCGTTGAGCGAAAATTTTGTTTCGCACTCCAATGCATCATCTATGATAACAAAACAAAAAAGTTCATTAATTTGCCCTAATGCACTCTCATAAAATCAATAAAATAAAAACTCACCCGTATGATGATCAAGCGTTTGAAATGGGGCCATTTATGTTTTGCTGTATATAGAAAATTTGCGCAGCAACAAATTTTGTTTTTTTTTGGATATTTAAAAATAAACGTCCCAAACGACTTCATAGACTTTATATACTCGCACGAAATTTTATTTTTTTATCTGCATCAGAATGATGTAATTGTACGACTAATTTCAAAAAAAAAAAAAAAATTGGGTTTTTTTTATCGTCGAGGAAAAAAAAGAACGCCCATTGATTAATTTGATAATGTGTCTAATCTTATGATATTATAATGTATAAGCTTAAAAAATTATTCGAATGTTGATAAAATTAGAATTCAACAAATTCACAAGTTAAAAATATTTGAATTAATTCTTTTTATAGTTCTTTATCATGTCAAATCTACGCCCTAAAATAAAAACGGTAAAAACGGAGTTAAAATTTGCCAATTTGGTTATTGTTGATGCTGATCAATGGTGACATTGTCAAGTTACAATCGAAAAGAACAATTTCTTTTAAAATAATCTTTTAGTCAACAATTAAATTCAATTTTAAATTAATCTTTAATTTAATTTCCCAATAATTTCTTTTAGTGTCATAACATGACATTCAATCAATTAAACCCAATACATATACATATATACGATATATGTGAGATATTCGTTAGTATCACCAACTTGGGTTATTCTGGATCGGAAAAGGTTCGTATATGCTGAAAGAATTAAATTAATACAATAGTTCAAAACAAAACCAAAACAACCCAGAACTTACAAATACTTGGATGAGAATCAAATACTATGATAGTATGGTTTAAAATACTTGGTTTTTTTTTTTTGCACATATGTACGTTCCCCAAAAAATTATAATGAAACTGGCTTTTGATACTATTAAAATCATATGAAAATTGGTTTTTGTTGCTAAGTTGGAAACATAGTCGTCGATCGCATTGACTTAATGAATTTAAATCATTTCAAATTTCTGATTTATTATTTATTTAATGATTATTGTTATTTTATAAAAAAGTCTAACTTATTTATATCACTTAACTTAGCATGCTATAAATTTTTTAATAATTTATCTATCACTATTATTTAATTAATTAAAATTAACATTATTAATACAATATTAAATGAATAATAGCTATTAATTATCTACTAACAATTATTAATAAATCAATAATATACTATTAAAAAATTCATTTTTTAAATGTTTACTATAAGAATTTATTATTAAAGTCTTACTAGATTTATTATTAATTTATATTATTATTAAAGTTTTACATTAAATTTTATATTTTTAAACTTTTATTTTTTTTATTTAATTACATAAAATATAAAATTAAATAATTAATATTAAAAAATAAACATATAAATTAATAAAAAATGATGTTATATAATAGCCTTTTACAAGTACTGTATTTCTCTGAAAATAAACACTTCCCAAAAATAAGCACCACCAAGATTTATTAGTACCTGAAAATAAGCATCCCTACAATTTATTCAATTAAAATCTGATTATTATTTATTGTTATTTCAGCACTCATATATACCGTATATTCCTGAAAATAAGCACCCTGTGACATGTTCCTTTTATAATAATTTATTTATTTATCACATGAAATTTATTATATTATTTGTTATGTATTTACTAATAAATTCATATACAGTTCCCGTCAAAAGTAATGGCGGTCAATTTTTATAACTTAACACATGCGATTTATTAATAAACCCAATTAAAATTTTTTTAAATA
>CAJVPQ010002308.1:0-14288 GCA_910591825.1 Funneliformis caledonium
ATATATTAATAATTATTAATTTTAAAAATTTAAAAATACTATCAGTAAATAGACTTTAATATAATAAATATAATAAACTTTATTTTATCTTTTTATAATCACTAGATATTAAAATATTATAATTTTTCTATAATGTTTTATAGACAATTTATACCTACACTTTAAGGGATAAGAAATACATTTTATATATTCTCAATTGTTATATCTAGACATATTCTTAAGTATCTTAAAAATTCTTTTACTATAATGTTCTCTTTAATAAGCTAAAGTTTTATGACAATTAGATAAAGACTTTTTCTTGTTTATTTAAATTATAATAAAAGTTAGAAAATTTTCAAAATTTTCAAAATTTATAATAATTTTGAGAGAAATGAAAAATTTGAAAAAAATTTTAGGCAAAATATTTATAATCAAAAAAAGTAATTATAAGAAATTTTAAGATTGTAAGAATTATTTTTTGCAAAAAAATAAACAAAAAATCTATTAAATCACATTGGATAATGATCATTATATTAAAATATATAGAATAAAACCCGTTTAAAATTAGTGTAGTTGATTAATACTACTAAAATTAAATAATTATGCAATATTTATATAACATATTTTGATCAATATTTTTTTATTTAGTACAAATTCAGAAAATTTTTATAAGCTGAATAATTTAAGAGTTTAGCAAAATGCATGCATGAGAATCAAAAATATGAAAATGTTAATTTTTCTGAAAAAGAAATTACTTGAAATATTTATGTAATTTATGTATTAAGAAAAGTTAAACAATATAATCAGTTAATCAAAAATTAATTTTAAATTTTGTATTCAATAATTTTCTTGTAGTAGATTTCTTAAATATTAGATTTCAATGAATTTTTTTGATATAGCAAGAGATTAAATAAATCATAGATGAAGATCAGATCAATATAATTAAGTTACAAAATATATGGTTTTATTTATAAAATGATTAATAAAATATACAATTATCAGCCTAACCCAGTGAACCATCAGTAAAAAAAATTTTAAAAAAAAGATCACGTAAAAATAAACATTTCAACTATCATTTAGACCACCCAACTGAAGTTAATACAGTTAATTCTTGATATAATGAATTCTTAATATAATAAATTTTTTGAATAAATATAATAAAAATACTCTTATTATAGTAAATTAGCTAATTAAATCTCTTAAAATCTTCACTATAACCTTATAGTGAAGTTGAAGTCTAGGATATAGAGTTTATTATAATAAGAGTTAACTATACTTAATCTTTTTATAAATTTTATAAAATAATCATTGTTTCAAAAGTGCCTCTTTTTGATAAAAGTTTTCAATTTTTAGTATATTTATTTTTTGTCTTAACAGTTCTTCATAAGTATTTTAATCAGCTACAAAATATACCAGTTTATCTATCATAAGTAACCTTTTTCTTCTTTTTCTTGTGCTTAAGTCTATAAAGTTGTAAACTATTTATGAACTTTATTTTTTTATTATAAATAAAAATTCTTATATATTTAATATTTTTTTGAAAATTATTTTTAAAATGATTATTAGAAAGCATTTTGTTTGAAAATTTGAAATTTAAAGATTTAGATTGAATCAGCATATGTAAAAGTTATATTTAAGAAAAATAATTTATCACGTGATCTTAATTAGAAGATCATTCAAAATTGAACTATTTATATAGAATTTTAAATTCTATAATTCTGAAAGTTAACAAATTTTAATCTTATATAATATTAGAAAAATCTATATTTGTAAGATCAATTGCAAATAATATGAATACAATATGTTCTTCTTACATATGAATATAGTATGTATTTTGTAAAATTTTTTTTATAAATTTTAGAAAAATTTAATTTTGAAAATAAAAATTATTTCTTACTATAATGTTCAAAAATTCAAGTAAGAAAAGGATTATCAGTGTTAAAAATAATGTTATCTAAGTGCAAAAAATATTACATAAGAACTATTAGATAATAATGCATAATAATGATCAATAATTACTGTAATAGGCAAATCAGAAAAATATTAAAGATCTACATGATTTAACTGATCAACTAAATTTACCAATTTCTTCTGATATTACAAATTTTATTTATATCTTTTGATTTAAACATTAAGATAACTGAAAATAAATACATGATAATATGTTATTTTAGTTAAAGATAAATTTAATTGTAACATCCTATTATATGTCTTATTTGTAACACTTAAAATTTTATCTAATCAAAATTTAAGATCAAGTGTAACGTTAATAATTTAGCAAATCAAAACAAAAGATCAGTTGTATAATAAAAATAAGAATTTTTTTAAAAAATTTCAAAAATCTATTTATAACTAAAAATTTGTTTATGAAACTATCTTTAATACATTAAGTAAAAATTTTCCAAATTAAATTTTGCATTTAAAAATCTTGTTTATAAAATATTTAATAAAATAATTTATTATTAAGAAAAATAAAAAAAAGTATTACAAATAAGACATGTTACAAATACATTTTTCCTTTAGTTAATCATGATTTTATTTTTTTTATCAATTAATTTATATAAAGTTACGTAATATTAAGATTAATTGCTTATTTACTAAATTTATAAATTTCTTTATCTTTTATAAATTTATAAATTATTTTTACTATATTATATAATTTTTATTATACAAATCTCTTAAATTATATTAAATATTAAAATAATATTTGATAAAAAAATCTATATATTTCATAAAGGATAATATAAATAATAATATAATTTATCAAGAAAAACTTCTAACTAATATAAAATATTATTTTGTTTTTCAAATTAATAAAATAAAAAGCAAAAATTATAATTAAATGTAATATTATTAGAAGATTTATAATGAATATTTCTTTATTTTTTTTAAGCAAAATAATAATTAAATAATATAATATTTGAAAAAATACCATTTAAAAAATATATATTTTTATTTAAAAAAATTGTCATAAATAGATATAAAAAATAATTCAGCTATTTTATTAATATATAATATTTTTATATACAAGAGTTTTAAAATATTTTCATTAAGTTGAAATTTAATTTTTCAAAAGTTTATGTACTATTATTATATTTTCTAATCAATTTGATATAATATTTTATCTAAACTCTCAAGAACTTTAATATTAAGCAATTTGTTTATATAATATAAACTTTTAATAATTTTTTTGTAAAAAAATAGTTTTAGAGAATAATTGCAAATATTAATTATTATTAATTTTTAATAATATATTATTTTATTTTTAAAAAAGAGAAATATAATTGTAATAAAAAATTTTATTTAATATATTTAATTATAATCTATTAAATAAATAAATTTTAAGTTATAATATTTATTATATAGTATTTTTATTTGATTATTTTTTTTAGTAAAATATATTTGATAATATGAAAATTTTATTTATTATTAGAATATATTATAAAAATTATAATTTGCAAAATTTAAATTAATAGTTTTTATTATAATAAATAAAATAATTATATTATTTTTATTAAATATATATTTTGTTTTATTAAATAAAAATTTTATTATTATATTTCTATAAATTATTAAAATAAAAAATATTATTTATTTTTTATAAAGCATTAAAAGCTTATAGTATTATTATATTAAATAAAATATTACTAAAATTTAAAGTTACAAATTAAAGTAATTTAAAAAAAAGAAATTAAATAGATATACTATTAAATAATTATATATAATATTAAAAAATTATTACTATATTTAGTTTCAGTTATCTTAACATCTAAGCTAAAAGTATAGCAGTAAAGCTTCAAACAGTTCAGATTAATCTAAAGATTTTCAGTTTAAATCAGTTCAGATTTTACCACTCTACAGTTTCAGATTAGCATTTTTAAGGTTAATAAACTGAACTTAACTAAACTGAAATTTTTAATTCAGATTCAGATTAGCTTCTAATTTAGACTAAACTGAACTATTTAAAGCTTTATATAACAGTAATTAATTCTTATTAATTATAATTTTTAAAAAAATTTTATGTTTTAATTAAACTAAAAATAATTAATAAGAATAAATAAAATTATAAATAAATTAAAAAAGGATAAATCTAATTGTAATAACTTATTACATGTAATAATCTCATTTTATCTAATCAAAAGAATCAAAACAAAAGATCAGTTGTGTAACTAAAATAAACAAATTTTTTTAAAAATTTCAAGAAACTGCTTATAACTTATAATTTTATCTATGAAACTGTCTTTAGTATATTAAGTAAAAGTTTTTCAAATTAAATTTTACATATAAAAATCTTATTTAAATATATATATTTTTTAATTATTAAAAAAAAACAAAAAAAAGTTGTGACATGTAATAGGTTATTATAAAAACATTTATTCATTAAAAAATTATTAGTAATAAATAATAAAAATTAAGATAATTAATATTCAAAAAGAATAATATTATTAATAATAAAAATTAAAATTTTTAAATTAATTAAAATCAAAAATTAAAAAAGAATATATGAAAAATAATAAAAAAGATTATTTTAGTTAACTAATATATTATTTTTATCTATTTAAACATTTTATAGGCAAATTTGCCTGCAATTTTATTTAATAATTACATTTATTTATAATAATTTTAAATAATTTATTTAAAACTTAATATTTTTATAATAAATTTAATTGCTGATCCGCCAGTCAACTAGACAAATTTATGATGCAGATCATTATAAAAATCCTCATATTAAATTTTTTGGGCCATACGCAATATCTAATTTCACTTAAGTAGTATAAGAAAAAATTAGCTAAATCACATGTTTAATACCACGTGTTTCTTCCGCACAAGCCACCAATTTGAAAAGTTTTACCGTTACGAAGTTTACTTTGTATGCAAGTGACATTTACTGTCTTTTAATAAACACCATTCTGTTTTAATGAGATGGAAATTGTAAAAAAAAAACTTTAATTTCGTACTTTATTTACTTTGTTAATATTTCTAAGCTATCTAAGAGTCTACTTAAATGCTTAAAAGCTTCTTAATAATTCAGTTTCTAATTCATGTTCTGTTGCTTTTGTTTAAAAGCATGAGTATATAAATTTATCTAATTTTGTATAGTATAAACTTTTGGAATATCTGCCTCTTCTAATTCTTCAGTTTCAACATACTTCAAGAGTTTATCATGCATTACTTGTGCATTCATTCTATCCTGACGTCACTAATTTTCTAGTAGGAAAAATCATTCCAATATAACCTTGACCTTTTTTTTTATTCTGGTACTACTCCCTCTAATACCTAATCTTTGATTATCTTTTAACGCCCATCCCTTATATAATGGAAAATTTGCATCTATTATTACAATTGGAAAGATTATTGGGGGATTACAAAAATATTTATTAGATATATTTATAATTATAATAATTGAGCGGCCCTTAATTAGTAAAATAGAAAATTTCATATTGAATTTGATGTAGACTTCTATTATAATTACCAATTCCTATTTTTTTTGTATTTTTTTCATCCAAATCAAAATCAATACCTTCTACTTCGTTATCATTCTCAACTAAAAAAAATAACATCAATTTTAAATTTAGATGCAAGGACTTTTAACTGATGATACTGTAATACTTGCTGGACTTTGCGTCTACTGGAATTGTTCACGTTGATTGAGGGATTGTATGTTCTGATATATTTGGCTGAGGACAATGAAGTGGAGTATTCCAAAGATTTGCTATATATACTGGAGCAAAGTTACTCCATTCTCCAATATGAGGTAATAAACGCGCTCAAATATATCCACCATATTCACCTTCTACTGGTCATTTCCAATAATATAGTTTCGAAATCCCTTTGATTGTTTTAATTTTAGCTTTTTTTTTGTTTTTTGCCTTTTTGTTTTACTAATTTCCATTTCCTCAACAGCATTATTATCACGATCCGGTTCTATATTTACCAATGAAGTTCCAGATAAGCCTTTAGCTGCCTTAACAATATCATTTCCTGTTTCTAAATCAAATCCAATTCGTATGTATTGTTTAATTGCATGTGTTAACTTAAAATATAGAAGTAGGTAAATTAGAATTAAAATATACAATACATATTATTATGTAAAAAATTACAAAAATACTAACAGTAGCATGATGTGAATCAATTGTAGTTTTCGCCTCTCCAGATTCCAAAAACAGCCAGCTATGAATCTTAATATTGTACCATTCATGCCAATGTCCTACTATGGCCATAAGTTCAGAATTATGATAATGAGGTCCATTATCAAATATTACTCTGATCCATTTTGGTTTATTTTCCATTATTTCAAATACAGCTTCAAATGCTGATGCTGAAAACTAAGCATCTTGTTTTGTATCTATGGACCAATGATCATACGCTCTAACATCTAATTCATTTTCACATTTTTTAGTAAAAACTAAGATTGTATGCAGCGTCCAACCTCTCTTTTCAAAGAAATCTTGTTTTGTTTCACGTGCAGATTGGGGTAATATACACATCTTATAATCTGCAATAAAAAGTGTGCCATCAGGATCAAGCTCAGATAATGCCACCTTAAATTGAGCATTTAAATACACTTTACGCGTTTGGTGTGAAAGGTAATATAGTAGTTTTTCCTTGTGTTCTGCGATTTGAAAATGAATATCTGAAGATACTAATTCTAACATAAAATTCAGAAAATCAAATAATTGGTCACAATCAGAGCATCTTATTTCGTGCTTGTTGGTACACTTGCTAAATGCATAGAGTAGACAGTGAGAAATATAAGGATCATGATCAATATAGCCATCTGATTTAACTACTAATTCTTTTTCATAACCCCGTTTCATATGCCGTTTGAGTTTTTCAAGGCATTCTAGGATTTCATTCTAATGCAAGTAAGTAACTAATATGTATTGAATTTATAAAATCCAAACATTAATATTGAGCTAACTGAACTAACTATAGTATTTTTATTTTCAAAACTATTATGTACAAGAATTTCCAAATTTTCAAAAGTTTCATAGCCATAATCATTGCATGTTTAACATAAACCACCAAGATCCTCTCGATATTTAAGGTTTGTACAATTGTTTAATCGTACTAAAAAGCAGTTTTTTCATACCATTTGGATAAGTCTCAATGAATTTTTTTCATAGATCACATTTTTGGTTACGCAAATATAAAATTGGCAATCCCATTTTTGGATTCACTTTGTATGAGCTCATTGTTATATTTTCTTGATCTTGAAAAAATAATAAAAATTGTTCCTCTTGAACATCAGTTAATCTTTGAACAGTTCTCTTTGGTTTTTGTAAAGGTGATGCGTCTGGTCCATTAATTCTAGCATATTTTCTAGCTTTGTTTATTATATCCGATGATACCTATTTAGTATAAAATTTGTACATCAAAAACCTTTTAGTGATAAAGCATTAAAAATATAATTTATTCAAAATATATTAGAGTACCTTTAGATTTTTTTTATTTTTTACATTTGATAAAGGAGCGTAACTCCTAAAATTACAGTTTTTTGTTACTATAATATATTTGATGTAAATAAAATAAATGTGATACAGGAATTTTAAAATAGCGTTGCGCACCATTACCACAACTACAAGTCCATGTCCATTACAGCCACATTGAATAAAAATATGATCACTTACACCTAATTCCTTTTTGAGATTGTTATATCGAAAGTTTAGGGTAATAATTGAAGAATGCGAATTTTACCATCTGTACCTTTCCTATTTGAAGATAATGCATCTCGAAAACTGTTCCAAAAGGTGTTATTTTGAATAGTTGCTGATGATACAGATGATTGATCATTTTGTTGAAATATATCACTTTTATAAATATCTTCTAATATTTTTTTATCAGCATATGGATTTGGGGCTTTACTCCAAAATTCAATATGTGACTCCTTTCTTGAAAAGGATGTTATATTTGTACATCCACAAGCAGTAAACATCGCTCGCTATGTTCATAATTCTTTATCTTGTAAAATATAATTAGGTGGATAAATCTTTTGTAATATATATAGAAATTTAACAATAGAACTTTCTTGCTGATGCCAATCATAAAAAAGATGAGGCCAATCAATCATTGTATTAGGAATCTTACGTGACTTTATATGTCTGTCAAAAATTTTTTTTAATTTTTGACTATTCGTCCAATCGTTACATATACATGTTATAAAATCACTCTCTAATGAACATAATTTTTCTTGAATTAATGTATTTCTGATTCTAAATAAATATGATCCCGTATGCTTTTAATGTATACCTATTTGTTTTCAAACATCATCTGGAGTATCTCCTATTATTTTCCGAATATATGTTGATTCAAGATAAATTTCTAAATCACAATGCTCTTCATTAATTTTGAATAAAAATAAATGTTGTACACCATTATAATGTGTAATGAATGAAGAAGTAAATCCTGCTCCAGCTTCGTAATATCCATTTTCATTTTTTGATGAACTATTATCAAGATTTGTTATTACAACTAAAAAATTTTTGACACGAAAAAATAATGGAAAAAATGAAACATTAGCAATTAATTTTTGAATTATATCCTCACTTTCAAGTCCCATAACTGCCAAGCCTGAATATTCTGTTTTTGTACCAAAGACTTTCTGATAACACGCTTTAATTGCTGTAGATAGATATGACTCAACTTTACTTTTAATATTTACACATGTACATTGAAAACCTGGTTTCAGAAAATCTTTATCATTGGAAGTAACTGTAATAATAAACTCTTTGCCATTAAGCACACAACTAACATATATAAATAAATAATAGGATATCATGAAAAGTCTAGTATCTGTAGCTGACTTAATAATAACAGTTTTTCACCAATTTTGAGCGTAAATTCTATAGTGTAACTGTAAATCTATAATACCTACACTTAAAAGGTTTGGTGTAAACTGACGTTTTTCTGACATTTATAGGGCTAACTTAGTAAAAAACTTCACATTTATAAACGTACTTTTTTAATAATTAACTACCCGTCATGCTTTTATTAGTAAATGTAAATCATTTTATTTGTGTGACTCATAGATTGGCAATTAATTTATTTAATCAACTTTATTATTTCTAATTTAATGATAATAAATTATTCAAGAATGATTGGTTGACCTGAATTTTTATCAAATCAGGTCAGGTCAAATCGATCTGTTAACCTAACTTGACATAAACCTGAAAATCTATTAACCTGACCTGAATTTTCAGGTCAATTCAGGTCAGGTAAACAGGTTGATTCAGAGCTCTAATGTGAATATATTCCAGAAGCTATTATTAATTTTAAAAACTATGGCCTATATAAAAGAAATCTAGATGAAAAAATACTTCATAAAAGAATAATTAAATAAAAAATTAAGATGAATAGCTAGATTTTGAAATATAATATGCATACAATTAAAGCTTTATAAATAAAAGATTTTCTTCTATTTTTAGCAGATCTTTACAGATTTCTTGAAATATATTTACATTATTATTAATACAATTTCTAAGAAATAATACTTTATTTAATTTTAAATATGAGAATTGTCTTCTCAAATTATATTTTAAATTGATACTTCAGAAGAAATAGCTTCATTTTCTCATGAAATTTGAAAGTAGAATAAGTTAATATAGTTAAACTTTAATTATGTGCAACTCTTTAAAGAAAATATAATCTTGTTAACATGATTATAATTATAACTAATAAGGTTACATAAATATGAGAGATTACTTTTCATATAATAAAATCAAGAATAATTAAAAAATTTATAAGTAAATAAAAAGAATTTTAAAAAATTTTATAAGTGGTTAAAAAATTTGTAAGGATCAAATTTATCTTTTAATATTTTATCATTTAAGAATAGACGTATTTCTTATTATTTTAGTCACAAATTAATGTGATTTTTATACTTGCTCTCTGAAATTTTTCAAATTTTCATAATTTTATAAGAGGTTGCTAAAGGATACATTTTAAAATCTTCAAATTTAAAAATAATTTGCACTTATAAATTGAGCTTCAAATGTATAATAGTCTATATATATTTATAAGCTTTTTAGCTATGAATAAGCAATATGTGTAAAAGTATATAATATCTTTCTAAATGATAATAAGGTTTAAAGAAATAATGATACATAATGGAATAATTATATTATTAAAATAAAATCTGAAAATTAAAGTTTTTAGAAAGGTTTAATAAAAAATAATAAATCTAAAACTTAATAGTAAATACTTAATCTTTTTTTTCATAAAAAATTTTTAGTATAAATGTTTTAAATAAGTTTTTGCAAATCTCTACCTTTTATATAATTACAAAATTAGTCTTATATAATAAATTTAAAAATTTACTGTAAAAGAAAAGCACTTTTTTAGTAACACTTTATAATTATTAAAAATTCATTTTTCCTTTTAAACATTTCATTCTCTATTATAAAAAGCTATTTCTTATTATATATAGTTTTATTAATTAATAAAAAAATAAAATATAATATATTAAAAGCGCAATCCTATATGCAAGAAATCTATAGAATGTAACTGTTATTGCATGGAATGTAAGTAATATTTTGAAGTGAATGTTATTATTATTTATATTAGAAAGATAAATGTTTGTCAGACATAAAATAATACACGTTAATTAATTATTATGTCAATGCAATCAAGTTAGAATTCATACAGGCTAATTAAATCTGTTATATTAATTTACATATTATTTTGTTTAAACATAATAACTAATAGATTATTTGATATTTGAAAGAGGATTTCCTTACTATTTATCTAGACAAGACTATAGAAATTTTTCATTTAAAAATTACATCATGCTTAGAAGATTTACACAATTTATTATCTATATGTACGTTCTGATCATTTATATAATTTTAAAAAGAATAATTATATCAGAAATAAGTAATATATTAGTATTAATAATCAAATTTTATGAGATATTAGATTTACAATTCATTATTTATTTGTTGATTATGGATTTTTCAAAGAAATTAGATTTTTTTTAAAAAAAGAATCAGTTGCAGCAATTAACTATATATCATGTTATAATTACTTAGCAAAATATATTTTAGCAAATAGCAAAATTCGAAATACTATATTTTGACGAATTTATTAATAAAACTTTAATATAATTTTGAATTTAGTTTTGATAGTTATGCAAATGACTCCAAGTGTTTTGCCAGGTAACTATAATTATGAATTATTACAATCTTTTTTACTAAGTATTAATAATGATGAATATTCTACTAAATGAGTATTTCTGTTTTAAACTAGAATATAATAATAAGCAAATTAATAGTATTTCTGTAAAATTAAATACTTTGAAGGATAATAATAAAATAACTTATACTTATGCAAAAAGAAATTATCTGTTAGTAATAATTTAGATTTTCTTTTAAGAAATTTAAAAGGAAAGTTAAATAAGAAAATGAAAAGAATACTAAATGGATTTACAGAAGTAATTATATTAAAAGTTTGAATCTATTAAAAAACAATATGATGTATATTTAATTCAAATAATTAACTAATTTTAAAATTTTATGATATCTATTTATTTCTTTATAAGATTGTAAAATTTATCTTACTTTAAATTTCATGAAATTTAATTTGAATGATTCACTTAGCGAAATGATGTAATAATAATAATATATAGAAAAGAAGTATTGTAATAAGCTGATGACTAAAATTTTCAAGAAATATAATAGATATCATGTTATTTATTACTTTTTTTTATTAAGGCAAAATAGACTTGTAGTAATTTATAATAGATTATTTTACTTCAAAATTAAATATGCCAAGATAATTTAATTATTGTATTTATTATAAATATAAATTATTTATTTATAATTATCACCTAATTTTTTAATTTTTAGGATAATTTAAAAGATATAAGAAATAGATAACTTCAAATTTTTTAGAACTAGCTAATCAAAGATATAATAATTTATAATAACTTTATATTTATAAATATTTTATTATAAAGAGAAAATCATAAATGTTAAATAAAAATGAAAATACTATAAACAAGATTATATTAATTTAATAAAGAAAAATAAAATTCTTTTTTAATTATTCTAAGTAGTAATAAGAAATTATATATTAATATATAATTATTATTATATATTAGATTAAATTAGGTTACTTGATACATATTTCAATTATTTTCACTCTAATTTTCAAAAATGATTAAGAACCTACAAAAAAAAACAATAATAAAAAAAATAAAGATGATTGATCACTGCAGCTGAAGCAATCCTATATGGTTACCTTATACTTCTAAAAAATGTTTAATTGAGCTAGCTTTATTCAAAAATTATGATAATTCTAAAGAGAAATTTTTAAATCATTTCACATTCAATTAAATTAAAATCCTATGAGAAAAACTAACACATTATTTTAATACTTGCCTATTAAAGTATTTTGAGACTTCTATCGATAATTTTATCTGTCACTCTTAAAATTTTGTTCATTATTCTAATATAGGCTTATTTCTTCAATAATGATACATAAATGTGATTTATTAAGCAAAATTATAATTAGATGTATTTAATTTGTTATCCTTAGTAAATAAAGAAAATTCTGGTCTTGAAACCTAGCAAGAAGGCTATAATTAATAATATTTTAAATACAAAAAATATTACTTGTTTTATTAAATATAGTTTTAGATTATTAGTAATTGTTATTTTATTTTATTTGTTATTTTTACTATATTAAGTATATTTATTATACAAAAGGTCACCAAATGTCTTTGAACACAATTTTTTAGGTGTGATTTTATGTTGTTAACATTATGTAACTTAATAATACTATAATCATATGATATTTTAGACCTTATTTATATAAATTAAACCTAATAAATACGTGTTCAATTTGTTTATTTTGATTTAAATCAAAATAAAGTTTAATCCTAAAATACCTAAAAAATTTTTAAAGAATTAATTGCAGAAAAATGCAGCGTTATATTTTTTTGTTATCAACACAGTGATAGTTATTGAACTATTAACATGATAGCCAGATGTAATGTGTTAATAGTATTTGATATTTTAAAAAGAATGGATAATACTAAAACAACTAATTTGAGGCTTCACTCCAGTTGACTAATCCTTCTTAAACCTTTACAACAAAATCAGCTTAAAAATTTTGTAATCAATAATAATAGAAAAACTATCTGTTATATACTTCAAAAATTTAACAATTCTGAAATAAAAAGACTGGTTAAGATATTAAGATATTTTAACTAGTACTATTGGCTGTACACTTTATGCAGTTAGATTAAAAATCATATTATTTAACAAAAGCCTTTAATCTTATCAGTAAATATGAAAGTATGTCTTATATAATACTTAAAATCTTAAAGCTAGACAAGGATGATTGATAAAAAGTTTTATGAAGTGACGAATAAACCTTTTCTTAATTTTAACAATCTTAATGTAATAGTGTTTGATGAGAACCTAATGAAGAATACAACATTTCTTGTATTTCTGCAATAGTAAAGTATAGTCTAAGTCAAATATTTTGAGATACTTTTTGAGATAAGGTGTAAAATCTATTATTCAGTTATTTAGAATAATAACTGGTATCTGATATGTCACTATCCTTCAAAGATATATTATACAAACTATGAAGTATGTATTTTCAAACGGTAATAGTTAATTCTAGAAAGATAATACTTGTATACACACATCAAAAGTTGTAAAGAAATTTCAAATAGAAAATAGCTTGTGCATACTTTTTTGGCTAGCTTAAAGTCCAATCTTCAATCCAATTGAGAACTTGTGAGCAGTTGTTAAGAAAAGCATTCATAAAAGGAAAAAAATGCCTTCTAATATTATTGAACTTGAATGATATATTAATAAGACATAGTGAAAAATTCTGATTCAAACTATTGAAAATTTGTTCAATAGTATGCTATAGTAAATTTGAGCTATGAATTAAAGTAAAAGAGGTCTAATTAAGTATTAGTTACTTAGTACAAAATATAGCGAATATCTGATTTTAATAAAAATATTTATAAACTTATTTTATTTATATTATAAAAATTTAAGTTTTTAATGAACTAAAAAGTGTTAAAAGCTTTTAATAGCCCTTTGTATATTTATATTGATTTTGAAAATTGTAAATTTTATAGTTTTATTTTTTATAAAATATGAGAAGATTTTATAAATATCTCAAACAATATCTATATATAGAGTTTCGAATGAGTCAAGTCGAGTCGAGTTTAAAGATCAACTCTATTTGATTCTCTTTTTTCGAGTCGAGTCAAGTCGAGTCAAATTTATTTTATAAAATCTTTCAATTTGATTTGATTTGAGTTATATAAATTTTAAACTCGACTCAAT
>CAJVPQ010002309.1:0-14286 GCA_910591825.1 Funneliformis caledonium
GTTTAATCCGTGATTTTTGCATCTGTTAAAGCATTATAAAATATACGTTTTTTCCTTATTTTTTGTATACGTTTTTTTCCACTTTTCCGTATTAAGTTTAAGGTTTTTACCTAAGAAAAAACGTATATATTATACTGATTTTCTATAAAAGTTATATGTTATAAAACTTAATATTTTTATGGAATTTTTATATCAAATTTTTTATTGAGTATAATAATTATAATTTTCAAATAAAACTTATCTATTTTGATTTTTGGATCAGTTTTTAGATATTAAAATGAATTATAATATTATAAATTAAAAAAACTTTATTTAGATAATCTGATGTTACTTTAAATATATAAATTTTTTTTACCAGCAATAATAAAATTTTAATAAAAAATTACTTTTTTTAAATTTTAAAATGACAGAAAATATTGCTAATACTTAATTTATTTCTTAAGATATTGATACTTTTTTTGATAAAATACTTGAATATGAAGAAGATTTTACTTTTTTAAAAATTATATTTTATTTGAAGCTGCTCATTTATTACTACAAGATTTAATAAATAGTAGTGAAAATAATAATAGTAGTAAAGAATTAGAAAATTATTTAGCAACTTTATCTATTAATATAGAAAGTACAAAAGTACAAAAATAGAACATGATATAAATTTATTACAAATAATATAAATAAAAAAATCTGCTTTATTTGCTTATACAGTAATAGATATTATTAATGGAGAAATAAAATATTATGAAGAAAAAGAAAATTTACATAGATTACGATAATTAACTGAAATGTGATAATTAGATAAATTAATAATTGAATAAGTAGAAAAAAATTTAGTTAAATTAGGAGTTTGTTATAGTTATTTTATGTTTAATCAAAAATTAATTACATTCAAAAAATATTAAACAAGTAAAATATATTTCAGAAAGTTTAATATATCTTAGACATTGTTTATATTGTAAAAATAATTATTACTTTTTTAGTCATAGAAATTTTGTGCAGATCATTTTTGAAAATTAATAGAAAAACATATACAAGTTTCTTGTATAGGTCAAAAAAATTTCAAAGCAATAGAAGAAATTAATTCTATTATAAATTAAACATAATCAAATTATAAAGCATAATATATTTGTCGTAAATATTATGAAAAAGAAGGTGAGCATTTATATAAAAAATTTGAATGAGGTAAAAAAGTAATTAGTTGTTATAATGAAGAAAAATATAAACAAGATCCAATTATTTTATTAAAACTTATAAATAAATAGATTATATTAATTGTTTAAGGAAATGATATATAATTACAATTAAAAATTTTAAATTTTATTATATTAGCTTTACAAAATTTTAATTCCATTAATGATCAAACAGATATTATTACATCAATTCAAACATCATTTTAAATATTACCTAAATTAATATTAAGTTTATTTATTATAAAAACAATATTTAAATTAAATAATGTAAAATGTTTGATTCTAATAAGTCTAAAATAATTTCATCTAAAAAATATTCACAAATAGAAATAAATTTAGCAAAATTTTCATATAGAATCTAATAATAAAAAATAATTATTAGAATCACTTAATTCTTTAGATGAATATCAATTAGTACTTCCTAAATCCTTATATTTTTTATTTAAAGATTAATAAGTAAAATATTAAAATATAAAAGAGAAAAAGCAAATAGAAAATAAATAGAAAGAAAAAATTAGTAAAAACACTTAACCAAATTAAAATTAAAAAAACTAGTATATTTTTAACTTCTATAATTTTTTTTTTAATTCAAAAAATATAAAACTTTAGTTACCAATAATGTTTTTTAGTCTTTGTAGTAAACTTCATTTATTATTTTTATTATATCAAGTTCTTATTAATGTAATTCTACATACTAATAGATATGAAAGATATTTAACAAATCAAAGAATGTTAATAACTAATCCAACTTTACTTTTAAAAAAAAAATAATAAATTTGAAATATTTGTGTTATTGATAATATTAATTTCAAAAACAAATCCTTTACTTTTAATAATAAATATAATATAACAAGATCAACTTCACAAGCTTTTTTAAGAATAGTATTTCAATTTGAAATACTAAAAAAACTATTGAATTAATTAAAGATAATATAATACAATTTAATGAATCAACATATTTATTTAGTTTAAATCAACTTGGTAAAACAATTTTAATTAGATTTTAATTATTAATTAATTAACTTTTTAATTGTAAATAAAAAGAAGATAATTTAATAGAATATAATGAATTTAATTTAAATATTATCTATATAAAAATAATTGAACAAATAATATTAGTGTATATTGTTTACTAATACATATTATAATACTCAAAGTAGGAGAAATCCTAATAATGATAAAGAAATATTTGTCTTTTGTGAACAATATATTAAAGATTTAGAATTAATTGAAAATTAATCTGTAAAAATCTGTAATAATAAAGCAATTTTTCGTAGAGTTATTAAATTTCATCAAAAAAATTCAAGAATTAAACCTCTTTTAGAATAATGAAATATATCAAAAGATATGTGTAGTGTACTTTTAATAATCTTCTCAAATTATGAAATTTATAATCTTGTTACTATATTAGGTATAAAATTTTAGATAAATTAGAATTAGTAGTGTATTATTGTTTTACTTGTCAAGTATTAGATTTAATATAGTTAGCTATAGTTTGTGTTATTCAAATTTATATTACAGATAAAAAAATAAATATTTTGCAAATAGAAGAAGAAATAATGATTTATTTAAAATATGATATAATTTTTATAAATGGTATAGTTGGTAGAAAGCTTATCAAGTAGATATTAAAACAGCATTTGCTCCATTATTTTCAGTTGTATGAAATCTAAATTATATTAAATTAACAGTTTATTTTTTAGCTTTACTTTTAAATATTTATAACTTAAAGAATTATTACATAATACTAGATCTATTAATTCAACAAAAGAAGGTCATTATTTAGTATTTGATAAAGCACTTGAAATTTTTGGAATAAAATTTATAAAATAAAATATTATAGGTAATATTATTAATAAAGAAAATTTAAAAGATCAAATTAAATTTACACAAATAGAAAAAGAAAGAATGAAATTACTTTTTAGTGAATTTATTAATGATAATATAATATCATATAGTAAATATTTAGTTAATAATAAACATATAGTTTTTTAAAATTTAATAAAATCTTTAGTAGAAACTTTTGGTTCAATTACTTTCTTAAAATATCCACTTTTTAAAAATAATAGTCAATTATATTATAAAGAATATTAAAAATTATATAAGTGTTATAATATAAAATTAAAAAGATTAAAAGTAATATATAATCAAGAAATATTACAAATAGAACTAATTAATAATAAAGGAAGAAAAGCTAAAGAAGTAATAGTCAGTAAAGTTAAAGATATAAAAAAATCTGAAAAAGAAATAGAAAAAGATGAAAAGAAAAAAAAATAATTAATAAATTACTAGAAAACATTTAATAATATCTACTCTAAAAGATAATAATAAATCAATATTAATTAAGTAGTCATCTTTTTCCTTCAAGTATATGTCAAATCTAAATATTACAAATATTGAGTATATTTTTGAATCATTATCAAAAAACAAAAAGTGACATATCATCAAACTACTCAGGTAGAGAAAGATGAATTAACACTATTATTAATATTAAATTTACCTATAGAAGAAGAAATAGAAGAAGTTTTAAAAGAATTAATACAATTTTAGAATGGATAAACAAAAAAGAAAGTGAGAGATTAGTTATTACAAATTAAAATTATAAATATAAATAATATTAAAAAATATATTTTTATGTTAGTAATAATATATATTAGTAAAATTAAATTTATTGAAAAAATAAACTTTGATTTCATAATATTATATATAGAATTCTTTTTCTAATAATTGTTTTTTTTCCCTTCTATATAGTCTATAATTCAAAGCAAAAAAAACTTTATTTTATTCTTTCCTATAATATATTAATTTTAAATTAATAAAAAATATATTTATTATTACTTTTTTGTATTTTTAATAATTGTTTTTAAACTTTTACATATTTTTTAATAATTTTTATTAATATTGTCTATTTAGTTAAAATGGAATTTATTCAAGAAAAAAGATAAAATTACTTACTTTAATAAAGTTATTAGTTTCCTCCAAGTTATATTTAAATTCAAAACATTTATTAAGAGTTTGTTACTATAAATTTTTATAATTTAAAAATTCATTTTTTTTATTTAAAAAATCAATTTTTTATATATTGTATAAAATTCAACTGAACAATATACTTTACAACTTAAGATAATATTTTTTCTTTTATAAATTATATATATTTTTGTAAAAGTTGTATATTTTTTATCTACTTATAAGAAGATCTTTAAAAAACTTATTATTAAAGTGAAATTTCGCTTAAATGTAAAAAAAATCATCTAAAAGGAAAATTAATAATTAGAATTGATTGATCACATGATGATTGAACGATAATTTTTTCTTTAAAAATTTTATTATCGGCCTATTAATTTCTTAATTAATATTAGCGATAAGTATAATATTTTGTGATAGTTAACTATAGAATAACTCAATTATAGTTACACAAATTTTTTTACATATGAAAATGATTTGTGTACAACATATCCAGCATATGATATTTGCAAGCGTCAGACATTTTGCATGCAGATCATTTTCATATTAAAAAATTTTGTGTAACTATAATTGAATTAACTTTACTTTATAGTTAACTATTATAATATGTTATACTTACCACTTATATTAATTAAGAAATTGATAGATCATCATATGCTCAATTAATTATAACCATTGATTTTCCTTTTAAACAATTACTTTTTTTACATTTATATGAAATTTCGCTTTAAAAATAAGTTTTTTAAGATTTTCTTATAAGTAGATACAAATATACAACTTTAATAACAAAAATATATGTAATTTTATGAAAGAAAGAAAATTCTCTTAGGTTGTAAAGCATGTTTTTCAGTTGGATTTTATGTAATATACAAAAATCAATTTTTTAAATAAAAACTTTTCTGATGATAAGCTCTTAATAAATGCTTTAAATTTAAATATAACTTGACGAAAATAATAATCTTATTAAAGTAAGTAATTTATCTTTTTCTTTAAATGACTTCATTTTAGCTAAATAAACAATATTAATAAAAAACACTAAAAAATATGTAGAAGTTTAAGAACAATTATTAAATAATAAGAAAAAATAGTGGCAAATATATTTTTTATTAATTTAAAATTAATATATAATAAAATAAAATTCTTTCTGCTTTGAATTATAGATGATATAGAGAGAAAGAAAACAATTATTAGGAAATCAAAATAGGTAATTTTAATATGAAAACTATAAATTATTATACAAAAAAATTTGATATATTAAATAGTTCAATAGTTCTATCCATTAATAAAAATAAAAAATTTTAAATATACTATTGTATTTAATTAATATTCTATTATAATAAAATATGAAATAGCTATAAAGAAATTTTTATTTTAGTATTATATTTTTTAAACAATAAAAGAAAAGCTCTTTAAAAAACAAAAAAAAATCACAATAAAATTACAAGCCTTAAGCCAGTTCAATATATTTTTCATATTAAAATTGTTTATAATACTTTTATATATTAAAATTAGCATATAACAGACAATATGTTTGAAGAGATCTTAAAACTATCGAACCGTTTAACTTTTAAAACTTACAAAAATGTTTTTGAGAAATGAACGAACGATTTGTGTGAGACAGAAACTCAAAAACGTTAGCAATGTCGCATAGTTGTATTATACGCAAAGTCAAAAAAGTGGCGAAAAAGCATATAAAATTATGTCGATCAACTGATCGACATCTATATAAATGCCATTTGCGGAAAATTTATGCGTGCGCTTGTAAGCACGTGATATCTGTTATCGATTTCGACCAATCAGAAATCATTTTTGCATCAGTCAATCGAGGGCTAAATTAGATTAGTAGACCCGGTAAAAAGCGACTATTTTAACGGCTTTGATCAATCAGGTGAGCAATATCATGTGATATATTTGAAACTCAGTTGAGATTTATATTATATTAAAATTAAAAATTATGTCGGTACTGCTATAGTATAGTGGTATAAAGCACTTGACTTTGTAATCTCGAATACTTGGGTTCGAGTAAAACTAATACCAAAAAAAAAAAAATAAAAAAAAAAAAAAAAAAAAAAAAAAAAAAAATTTTTAAAATTATATTTTATTTAACGAACGACAAATTTTTTCAAAAAAATAAAATCAAAGAATGTTCGTGTTCTACTAACACTTCGTTTTTTACAGTATTTTACTATATAACAGTCAGAAGTGCATATGAACTTGCCCATTATAATACGCGTTCTAAAAGATTTTAGCTTCTTTTTTCTACTACAAACGACAACACATATGAAAAGGCTAAAAAAAGATATTTAGTGACGAAGCTTATTGATGCTATAATTCTTTATATTATTAAACGTCAACGGTAAGGAGGACAAAGACATTATATTTGTTTATTTTCGGTAATTTGAATTTTATCATTTTTATGTTTTCATTATTTCTCTTCCAATAGAGCAGGTAAGAGGGAATAACGTGCGGTTGTAGTTTGACGTAAAGTACTTGATTTAATTGCAGCTAACAGTATTGGGACTAGTAAAAGGCATGTTTGATTAGAATTAATTATGAAATCAAAAAGTTTGTCGTATGATAAGAACTAATTAAATTTACATTCACGATCATTAATCGTTCATAGGAATTTTCAACTGAAAGGCAAATTGACGAATTATCACAAATACAACCCCACGATTTGAAAATGTGACAAGGTGTGAAAAAATAATGTATGAAAAAATCTTTATTGTCAATAAGATTAATAAAGATGATGGTATGTGAATTACACTCCTAAATCATCTACTACGTAAGTAGTGTAACTGAACATATTGCCATTAATGCATAAATATTAAAGTTACTTAAGAATAGTACTTTTCCTCAGAAATATGATTTCCCTTTCTTGAACTTTCGTAATAACGAAAATTTATGTTAAATGATTAATGGTGCTCTCATCGGGAGTATTTTAACCACAATGATTTATGGATAATGATATTTTCCCAAGGCTTCACGGATCCGGATTGTTCTACAAAGGCAAGTTAGTAAATGTTAGCTTAATTTTAAAAATAAATAAAATTAATTATCTATTAGAACTTACCTTCAAGATCTCAAGGTTCCACCTTTCTATATGGTAAGTTTGAAAATATATTAGGTTTTTTTTAATTTTTTAAAAAAAAATAACTAACGAGATTTTCCATTAGAACTTACCTCCGATCCAAGATCTAAGGGTTGTAAGGGAATTAGTGCGGCTTAAAAAATAAAGAAACGTTTTGAAATGTTTCTTAAAAACAAATATATATATATATATAAAAAAAAAGAGAGATATTTCCGGTTCGTTCAAGTCCGTCTGGTATTTTAAAAATAAAAGAACGAACATTACTTTTAAAAAATAAAAAATTTTAAATCGGTCAATCACATGATTTGAATTTTCAGACTTAAGGGATTTCTGTAAAAAAAGTCCGGTCAAAACCGACGAATTCATGGATTACCCTAGGGATGGTAACGGTCGGTCATGGTCGGTAAACGTTCGGTCAGAAGCCTTTGACCATTAGCATCCCTAGATCATTCACGGATATCCGATGATGGATTGAATGTGTTTAGTTCACAAGGAAATGATTATTTAAGTTGGTTTCTCGCTTCTTGTATCGTTTCCCTTTTTTTAGTGGAATTCACTGTTACTCCTGGATTTCATAAGGATCAAAACTTCAAATTCTTCGACAGTCATTTGTACGTTCCAAAATGCCTTTTAACTTTAAAACAACTTCTTTTTCATTGATTCTAAAATCGAACTTTTCATTAAAATCCCCCTATTGATATCAACCTTTGCATTACAATAATCCTTTACTTACTTCATCGATTAAAGCGGTAACCCAATACAATAAGAATTAATGCTTCTATGTATTCTAACTTTTGTAGTAACTCTTCGAAATTCTTTCCTGTAATTCATTAATTTGAATCAAAGTATCTAGATCAGCCACTATACAGTTATTCTATTCTTCATTATGAATATTTTCCGTAAAGTTTGTTATGACATCAAATATTAATTAAATGCGGTAGTATTGGTCATGTAAATAAAAAAAAAAAAATTAATAATATAGTTTGTACACAATATTTCCGCCATTCTTTTCGCTGAGTGCCATGTAAATTGTAAAATTGTTTTATCACCATTTCGGATCATTACGATCATGAAACTAATTATTACATTCACATCATAAATATATTGAATAAGGAGCAAAAGACGTCATTATCTATAAGCATAAAAGTAATTTGAGGCAAAATCTTCCTATACATATCAACTGATTAATATGAAATGGGATCAAATTCTGTTGGAAATATGAAACTAAATGATGAAACTGACGATAATATTCTGGGATGTCTAGGCCGATCCAAAAAAAGACCGAAATGATTCTATGATCTACAGGACTGGACTTATGAATTAATCCAGGATGAAAAAGAATAATTTAGGATCTGTGCAAGTTTTATTTCCATATAGAAGCGAAGGACTTTCTATTTTTAAGATGTTTATGAAAATTATAATCAAGTAAAAATTTTTCTTTTGTCTGCATGCTGACGTCAATCTGATGTAATCATGTTTTGTATCGTATTATTAAAAGAACTAATTTACTAATAAATTTACATTTATCACGACAAAATTGATTAGTATATATATTTATGTGTATCATGAATTTTTGGTTTCCAAATAGTTATTATATTTTCTAATTATTATACAAGTTTATTCATTGCATAATTCTTCATACGTACACTTTAAATTTTGAATCTCATAGATCAAATTATATAGGAGAAACGAGTGGTCAACGATAAATTGTAATTTTTGAGCGTATATTTATTAGCAAAATATAGAAAATTTACGTGATTATTGTGGCACCCTTGGATTAAAAGTTAAATTTTATTTTTTTATATCAATTTCTAATTTAATTTATCAAAATCTAATCAAATTAATCAAATTTCAAAATTTAAAAAGGCGAACGTCCTTTTATCAATCTATGGAACTTTTTCCATGTTACAAAAAACAAATCCATCAAGCCAAAATTTCGGATATAAGAAAACTAAAAATTCTTAACCGTCTTAATCACAAACAAATTTTTTGTATGAAAATTACCAAATAGTATTATAACCGATAATTTCTATCTGTCCTCTATAATTTTCGAACAAATTAAATAAAGTTAATTCAGAATTATTGCAACAAATCTACATAAACGATGTCATCAATAAAGCCATTTGAAATTACTTTTTTTAATGTACTGAATATTTATTCTTTAATTGGATTAAACATATCGACAATCTTCGGTTTATTCAATCACCTTCACCTAAATATTAATATATATTCTTTGATCTTGTTGTTGGCGTTATTACTTTGAGTTCGTCGGAGATGATATTATATTAACATTAATTAAGATCCGAGATGATAATCGAAGCTTTATATCAATTATAATTCCAACGGTTTCACACGGTAAATTGAAAGAAAAGTTTATACATTAAATGACATCCATTTATCCTTTTCAAAGCAACATAAGATAATCTCATTATAAATATTAAATTATTATGGATCATTTCGGAAATAAAAATTATTTGGAGTAAAAAAAAAAAAAAATTATACAAACAAACTGGAAAGCATTAAATTCATTTTATTTGTCAATTATAATGTTTAGTATTAAATTATTATTATTATTTTTTTTTTTTCTCCGGAAGTTTTATTACAAATGTCCCATATTTACTACAAGCAAACTTTACACGTCGCTTAAGCGAAGATTCTATCGCGAAAGGTATATCACATTAAGGATATAACCTTTTTCCATAAAATATATAAATTAATAACTTTTCTGATCCTGGGTCAATCAAAAAAAAACCATTTCGAAATACTTTTATTATCTGACCCTTCAAAAAGGAAAAAAAAAAAATAAATTTTTTACTTTATATGCTAAATATGATTTTTTTTAGTAAAAATTTAACATTAAACGAATTTTTTTTGGAGATTCTCCTCCTTTCTATTGAAAAGTGCCAAAATATTGATGGTACATTTAAAATTTTGTAGAAAGTTGAAAACAATAAATATAATTTGAATCGTCGCTTCATACGCGAAATAATAAATATTTGCAACTTCTCTTCACCATTCTCAATAAACTTTTTACGTGCATTATTTTTCATTTAGACGATTTATAATTCTAATTTTCATCTAATTGGGCGTACATTTAATTTTTCTTTGTGCAATATAATTTACATTAAACGGATCTATAGAATAGGCGTATCACTTAACAAATATGATGGTTTAATCAATATAGACGCGTTTAAATTGACGAAGCTTTGTTATTGTTTGGGATGAAATCAGGTTGTGAGAATTTAACAAATTGAGATATTATTGCATTTTTAGTTTTGAGGTTATGATTGCTAGGAAAATCAAAAACTTTTTTATTACATAAAAACAAAAAAAAAAAAACGGAACAATGGGTAAAACACAATAGCAGTTAGGGATGGATCGGTCCTGGTAAGACCGGTCTTAGACCGGTTAATGGGACCGGTCCTTGCGGTCCTCGGTCCATATTCTGAGGACCGGTCCGGACCGGTCCTTTACTATTTATAGCGTTAATTTTATTTATAAAATATTAAAAAACTAGAGTTGGATCGACCCGGTTTTCATCTCTCTTATGGAATGAACCGCCCATAAGTCAATCCTTAGACATGTCCTAATATTTTACTGTAACGATACTGCCCGAAATGAAAAATCGGATGGAGAAATAATGAGATTAATAAGGCGCAGTAATCGTTTCGTATGCAATGATTTTATTATTATACTTTTTTATTTATTAAATTTATACAATTATTTTATTAAATTGATAATTTTATATGTATATTTTTCTAATATGTTTAAACCGATCCTTGGACCAATCTTATAAATCGGTCTGGTAAGAAAACAATTTTGGACCGGATCGGACTGGTAGGACCGAATGGTACAAGACCGGTCTTACGACCGGTCCTTGGACTGACTTATGGACCGGACCGGTCCAAAGAAATATGAAGACCGGTCTTTTTGGACCGGACCGATCCAACCCTAAATAGCAGTGACTCTTGTTTATAGCGAGACAAATCAGGTGAATTTGTTTCACCTAGTTTTGAGTGCCAATATTTTTTTTTTACTACAGTATATTGTCTAAAAATTCACCCTACTCAATTTTCCCCACAAGATCCTTTCGTGAGGATTGCAAATCAAAAACGGCTGAACATGAAAATAGGCAAGTCATTCAAAAAATGATTAATTTTCATTATAATATAAAATGTTCCCCATTTACCCAATCGTTACGAGCAAGGAATCAGTACTATTATGTAAAATATTACAAATACTTTAATCAAAATATGTAATTATACTTTAAAGCTATCAAATAAAAAAATTACTTTATAAGGCTAAATATTGAAGGGCTTGGGAAAATCTTGTGATAGTTTCATTTGTTCCATTGTCATGGGGAAATTGTAACGTAAATGGGCTTAAATTTATTGACAAATCGTCACTCTTTGAATCGTTTTTATATATAGGCCCAATTGAAACAAAAAAAAACAAAAAATTTTTTTTTTTCAATAATAACCGAAAAATGGCATCTCCTGATATTACTCTTCATACTTGCTCAACTCCCAACGGAGTAAAAATTAGCATTGCTCTTGAAGAATTAGGACTTCCTTATAAAGTGAATTATGTTTCTTTTGAAAAACGAGAACAAAAGAGCCCCGAGTTTTTGAAAATCAGTCCAGCAGGAAAAATTCCTGCTCTCACGGATCATGATTTTAATATATTTGAAAGTGGCGCTATTTTGATTTATCTTTGTGAAAATTATGATCCTGAAGAGAAATTACTTCCAAAGGATCCCAAGTTAAAAAGTCAAGTTATACAATGGGTACGCTTACTCTTTTATTAGATTATGTTCCAAATGGCTGGAGTCGGACCTATGCAAGGAGAAGCTAATTTTTATAACACTTTCTCACCAGAACATGTTCCATATTGCATTGAACGATATACAAAAGTAACCAAAAAATATTACATCATATCATCTTAAATGATTTCTTGGAAAAGAAGGAGTATTTAGTTGGAAATAGTATACTTTAGCAGATATTACAAATTATTCTATGGTTAAGTTCCACCTGATTTGTGGAATTCCAAATCTAGATGATTTACCAAATTTAAAAGCTTGGGTGGCTCGTATTGATGCAAGACCTGCTACTCAAAAAGGCATAGATGTACCTAACGTATTGAACATCCTGAAAAGTTGGAAGAATTATCTCAAAAGGTTAAAGCTGTTATTTCTAAACAAAGAGAAGAAGAAAAAAATAAAAGTTGCGATTCGAATGTCATTATTAAATTCTTATTTGATTATTATTATTTTTATCATTTAAATAAAAATCTTAATTGTCTAAATTGTTTGTCATGTCACATTTTGATTACAAAAAAAATTTTCGTGTTTTATTTCATCAAGTTCGCCGTTAATATATCATTCTTCATAAAAGCCATGAAATAACACTTTTTTTTTGATTTTATCTTTTACAGACAATAAAAATTTCTCATTTTCTTATCATAATTACCACATCGCCATTTGCTTTTTTTTATTAGCATAGCAAACAACTCTTCTATTACTTCCATTTTATCGTTCGCAACTAATAATAAACGTTTCATCCCTTTACCCTTCTTGAACTCTTCCCAATTCTTTGCAAAATATTCCAATACGATACCTTTTAAAAATTTATCGTTAGTTTTCCATCCCATCCATAAAATTTGTCCCAATTGCCTTTATTCAAAGATCTAGGCATTTCCTTTGCAATCAAGCACTTTAACTTCGTTAATCCCATCATTTCAGCTAATTTACGAGTTTCATTATGAATGTTAATAAGAAGACAACATCCATTACATCCCTCATACATCAAATTTCCTGTATATATAAAATAAATAACAGCACGAAATGCCATACAAGTAGTATTTTCAATTTTTACAACTTTTTCCCTTTCCACTCTCCATCGCTAAAATCACACTATGTGCCTTAACGGGTTTATCACAACCAAAATTAAATTCGATATCCGCCAAATCATCATCTTCAAAAGCTTTCTCGGTTTTTTTCGTATAATATCTCATTCCTTTCAATACTTTTATCAGAGTCAATAAACATAATTTGAATAAAGATATCAGTTGATCTGGATCTATTACTATCAGGAAAAATTTCGTTCAATGAAATAAATTGGTCAAGTCTCCAAGTTGCAGGTGGGTTATTGAAATTGTAATTATGTTTGATTTCAAATGGTGTCTTAATAGCTTCAAGAGAAACTGAAATATAATTCTAGATCCTAAATCACCATTCGTAATTGCCATTGATCATCATCATGACAATTTTGTGGGATCCAAAATTTTGGACTAGAAAAGGTATCTCCATGAGATATTTTTCTAACATAATCTTGAAAACTTCCAATTTCCCAAATAAACGTCACCCATTATTTTTTTCGTATTTAAAGATAAAAATCAAAAAAAAAAAGTTAAATTATCAAAATGTATAATTGTATCCACTAAAGATAATTTAGGTGGCTGTGATCACATGTCTTCGTTTTTGCTATAAATTCAAGATGTTTTTATAAGAAACTTTGCGCCCTGATTATTAATCAAGAAAGTGAGATGTCACGTGACTGAGAATGCATCCATTTGTATGAAAGTTCTCAGCTCAGTCTGTTCTGAACAATCGTGAAAGAATGTTAATATAGTTTTACAAAAAAAAGGAACGATGTAAAAAGGTACATTAAGGCAAAGACGTACATTAAGCGATCAGTATTGATGAGCGAGCCTCTAAAATAAATTATTTTTTTTGGATGGCAAGTCGAGTGGACACAAAAAAGAAGAGAAAGCTTAATGAGAAGGAACAGCTCAAATCTTCTAACCTGCTAGATATGAGGCGTAAGAATTTATTATTTCACAAATACTAGATTTTTTGCAATCCTAGTTTCTTATCATTAATAAATATGTATTTTACAAACGTTTCGTAAAAAACGCGGGAAAAATTTCCAAGTCACGTAAATAAACCAATCCTTTTTAATAAATGTACTCTTATTTATTACATAATATCATCATAAAGCACAAATAAATTTTTTATTACGAAAAACAAAAATGGATAATCCTAGA